>CAUYRT010004934.1:0-44062 GCA_963574885.1 Lepilemur ruficaudatus | reverse complement strand
ATCTTGTTACATTCAAAAACCTACTCTGTCAAAGTAGTCCAGAGAGTACATACATAGTGCTCCAACTGTATCTACGTACAACCAACATTCCATTTTAAGTGTACAATTAAATGATTTTCAGTGAATTTACCGAGGTGTACAGTTAATCACATAAATCAGTTTTAGAATTCCTTTCCCCTATTGAGACCCCTAAATTTCCCAGAGTTTAAGGAATTTCTGAGGCTTCAGATTGAAAGGCATCACTCAAGTACAGTAATGACTAGAAAAAACATGCACTAAGGCACATACATCCTGGTAAAAAACAAAACAAAACAAAACAAAAAACAAAACAAAAAAAAACCCTGTCTCCAAAGATGAACCTCTACCCTTTCCTCTTCCAGCAGAAAGGAGAAATTTCTAGCAAAGAATAAAAGCACTGGATGTCTAATCTGAAAAACTAGAAGCTAGAATTTGGTGAACTAACTTCTACAGACTTTAAAGAGAAGAGACTGCAATATAAGAATTTTCCACCTAGGTAAGATGTCATTCACCTGCATAAATGCAAGAAAGCAGAAAATAAACTACCACATGTGAAATACCATATCTGAGGAAAATAATGGAGAACAGATCATATCTAAACTGCCAAAGATTCAGAATAATAGAGACTTCAAGATAAAAAGGAAAACAAGACAATGCAATGGTGTACAATTGATCTTATAAAGTATATAGTTAAATCTAAATGAATAATGGCAGAACAGGAAATTGTACAAAATGTGTTGTTTTGATTAGGAATAGTAGCATATGAACCCCCCTGGTATACACATCTTTGCACATATCGGTAAAGCCATACATTTTAGATGTAATTTTTTGCTAAAATGGATTTAAAAGTAATAACCAGTTAGTCTTTTTATATCTCAACCCCCCATTTATGAATTCATTATTCTGATTTTCTTCCTTATTATTTGGAGTATGTCTACAAAAGGTTTATTGTTTTTTTTCCATCCTTCAAAATTGCAGGAGTGACAACTTTGTATTGCTTTCACATTGAAAAAAAAAACTATTATTGGGGTAGACTTTTTCATATTTTAAAAATATTTCCACTGTTTTCTAACATATGTCATGGCTGAGAAGCAACAAAATGTTTATTCTCCATTTTAGATAGTGTGTTCCTGTTCCTCTACTTGCTTGTGTGGTTCTTTTTAGTCTTTGAAATAAATAACTGTATCAGAATAGGTCTTAGTGTTAGTTGCTTTTCATTAATTTTGCCTGATACTTGCAGAGCCCTATGGATAGATACACAGATTAAGACCTACCTTCAATTCAGAAAATTTATTCTCTATTTATATTTTTTGCTCCATTCTATTTTCTTTCATTTCTTCTACTCCCTTCTATTCCCTTCCCTAGAAACACAAATTATGAGTTTGATGAATTATCATTATCTACTCTTTCTAATCATTTTTATAACTTTTATAAAAATCTTTTACAGCTTTTCTTTTGTGTTTTATGTCATTTTTCTCAACTATGCCTTAATGATTCAACTTTTGCAATGATAAGTTTGCTCTTTACTACTTTGAATGCTTTAGTAGCATTTTTGCTTACTTAGATTTATTTATTTGGCTCCTTAATAAAAATCTCTACAGTTCATTATTTAATATAACATGCATGCTCATTTCAGGTATCATATTATCTTTAATATTGGCCCAAAATAATACCTAAAATTTTATTCTGTTGCCCTGGGTAAATCTTTCTCAAATATATGCCCTTCAACTAAATTTTTCACACTACTGTTGTAGAATGTGTTAATCCCACTTGTTACTAGGGTGTGGGGATGGTGAGTTTAATATAATGGGCTCCATTTTCCTCATCTTTAATTGATAACCAGAGGTTTTCTATTGACTCTCAAGGTTCTTGATTTTTCCCTGACATCTTGTACAGTATGCTCCTGGGAAGTAAGCTGGAGGGTCATGAGGTAGGTTGATATCACCACCTCAGTCATTCAGTAGTTTCAAGAATGTGGGAAGCAAGTCAGCACTATAGAACACTACAGCTGAAAGCATTTTCTGTACATTAGTTGAAGTCCACCATATGGATGCCAACTCTGCTAAATTTGGAGAAAATCTTTTCCCATCATGGTGGCCCTTGGTTCTGTCCCACCTCTAATTTAGCTGGCCATATAGACAAGAACTGTTGTGAGAACAAAGCTCCATCAGATTTTGATGTGAGAGACTACATATTTTCTTCTTAATTAATCCTTTTACTAATGATTTACATTCGTTAAATGGCTCTAAATAGATACTCCCCCATCCTTTGGATGATCCATTCTCATTTCCAGACCTCCTTGCTCTAAATCAGTCAGTGTGGCAGCAGACTCTAACAGGGCCCCCAGCAGTCCCCGTCTCCCACTGGTTTTTGCTCCAGTGTAATCTCCTCTTGAATGCAAGCAGGATCTGTGACTCGGTCCTAATAGAATAGAGCAAAAGTGAAGAGACGTCACTCTCAAGATGGTGTTGCATTAGAGTTCACCTTTTCCATTGCTAGCAGCCCTCTTTGTTAGTGGTCTCCCTCACTACCTTTGATGAAGTACACTGCCACCTGGAGAGGTCCACGTGGCAAGGAACTGAGGGTGGCCTCCAGCCTAGGGCAAGCCCTCAATCAGACAATCCACAAAAGCAAACACTTTTAACAACCACAGGAACTTGGAAATGAGATGAGACTCCCTGCCCCAGGCCCAGACAAAACCCTGATTGGTATCTCTAAGAGACCCTAAAGCAAAAAACCAAGCCAAGCTTGGATTTCTGTCCCACAGAATGTGTGCTGTTTTAAGTCATTACATTTGTGGTGATTTGTTTTTCAGCAATAGATAAATACTAAAATAGATTTTCTTCTCAAATCAGTTTTGCTACAAGAAAATCATCTGAGAAAAAAATAAGTAGCTGTGATGGAACCGCTACTGTCCTGAAATATAACAGACCTATGTCAGGGGAAAGGACTCCAAACTAGATTTTCCCAATCCTTTCCAGAGCCTATCCATACCTCCTATTCGTGGCCCTCCCAATTGAGAGATATTGATAAAATTTCCAGAATTTTTTTCACCTGCAATTCACAACAATGTGTCTTTCGTTTTTCTTTTTTTGAGACAGGGTCTCACTCTGTTGCCTGGGCTAGAGTGCCTTGGCATCAGCCTAGCTCACAGCAACCTTAAACTCCTGGGCTTAAGTGATCCTTCTGCCTCAGCCTCCCAGGTAGCTGGGACTACAGGCATGCGCCACCATGCCCGGCTAATTTTTTCCATATATTTTTAGTTGGCCAATTAATTTCTTTCTATTTTTAGTAGAGACAGGGCCTTGCCCTTTCTCAGGCTGGTCTTGAACTCCTGAGTTCAAAGGATCCGCCCGCCTCGGCCTCCTAGAGTGCTAGGATTATAGGTGTGAGCCACCGCGCCCAGCCTGTATCTTTCTTATAAGGCGTCTTTGAAACATCTAATTCCCTAGAAGTAGACTGAGAAGGGGATTTTCATGAAAGTGTTGAGGAAATTTTCAGAAGTCAGTAATGTTGGAGAGAAGCAAGGAAGCTAAGCAAGATACGGTCTCTCAGCTGGTGACTAGTTTTCATCCTTGTCCCTTTGGAATCTCTGGAGCAAAAGCTGCACCTTAGAATTGATTCTGTATTTAGGTAAGGGGGCCAGCCTTTTATCTCCTGTGTCAATCAGTCATTGGTACCTGGCTATCGTGAAGGGGTTCTGGGGTAGGGAGGAGACTTGGTTGAAGAGGGAAGCTGTGAGTTCTCAGCAGCTAACTGGGAAAGGTTGCCCTATTCAGCGAACAGTGTCTGCACAGGGGACCAACAGCACCCACTAACACACACACACATATACATGAGATCAGGCAGAAAAAAAAAAAAGCTAAGTTGTGCTCTGTTTCCTGGAGTCATCTTTGAAAATGTTCTAAACCATGTTGTGTCTGACAAATAGTCATAAAATGGCTGTAATTGACACTATCTCTAGTTTCAGTGCTGTGTTTGCTTCCACATCATTGGTTCTTTTTGGTCATTTTATTCGGCTAAGGTGTGAGAGTTTACAAATATACTTTTACCCCACTATATTTCCCCAAAATGTCCAGGTTTATGAAAGTATGATTAATTATTTATGCATTCTACATTGATAATACTATGAATTAGCTTGTATCTACAGCAAAGTCGATAATTTACATTTAGGATACATCTCTATTTCCTCCTCCACACCGTACTCAATACTCAGTCTGTCTGACAGACCTCATGAGTTAGGGATTTCATCTTCTGTTTCAGGATGAGAAATAATACCGTCTAACACAGATTGTGGGGTTGCTGGCCCTATTCCTAATCTAATCAGGGTCACAGTGTCTGAAAAAGAAGCCCTACAGCTCGGGTTATCTTCTCACAGTGCCACTAGGGTGACTGGCAAGGTTTCTACTGCCACAGCAGGATTATCCTGAGTTACTCAGCCAGGGGAAAATTGCTCCCTAATGGAACCCTAAGCCCTCCATTCAATTCTTCCTTAAGGGGTAAAGAGTACAATCCCAAGAACTCATGCTAAGCAAGACCTCTTCAGAAATTATGGTCTGTGCTCATTTGAGAGTCAGAAATTTCCAATTATATAGCCTCCCAGGATACATCTTAGGGAAAAACAGAACTCAATTGTTTTTGCTCACTTGTGAAACACTAACCATTTTGTTCCTAGCTCCATTACTTTTTCTTACTTTCTTCCTTTCATGCAAATAAGCAGCCCATTTTCAATTTCTCTCAAAATGAGAAATGTAGGCTCTGTGTATGGAAAGTATGTGCTCTTGGAGTTTGCTTTTAAAATTATCTTTAGGAACAACTTGAATTTTTGATGCTTCAAAGTTTCAAAAATGCCTTCACATCCATTGTTTCATTTGATTCTCACAACAAGCGTATAATGTAAGCAGGTGTTATAACTCCCAGTTTACAGAAGAGAGTTCAGAGATTACCTAACTTCTTAAAATCGTGGTGCTAAAAACAAAAAACTGAGGCAAGAACCAGATTTTCTGACTTTTGTCAAACGCTGTGTCTCCTCTTCTGTGCTGCCTTTTATCTGTCAGCAACAAGCAGTCTCAATTTCTTTCTTGATCCTGGGGACATTTGCTTTATTATTATTTTTCAATTCAGGGATCCCACAAACACACAACAGGATTTAGCAACACCCCATTTAGTATTGTTCAGTTCTGAAACTCCCTTTATGGATTTCCACATCCTCTAATGAGGACCCTGACTTAATTGCCTAATCCGGACGTGTTATTTTACCAGTGTGACTCCACGATGCTCTGGTGTGTCCCGGAACTGGCATGATGTTTCAGTTTATTTGAATTTTATTGTATCACCCTTATGCTTTATTTCGATTGCATTTCAAAGCAACCCTCAGTGTGCCTAATATCACTTAAATAAGACATTGCGTGGCAAAGTAAGATTTCTCTAAATATTCCCTGTGTAACCACAGGAGGCCCCTTCTAAACCAAAAACCGGTGAATCTTATCTATGGGTTCTGCTGTAAATTTTGATCTGGAGGCATGTTTAATAGCTTCTCAGTGACTGTTGTAAAGGGAGTATTTACTCAAAATGGTGTCTACTTATATTATTTCTTTGCTCCCAGCAACTAGGAAATCTGCTTGCACCTCTCCATCAGTATCCTCCCTGGAAAAAAGACATTTTCTGTTTTTGCACAAAATGAAGTATTTGATTTTACTTGATGATCTTTAAAGTTCAGACAGAAGGACAAATAGAACATCCAATGATTTCCAACCTTTTCCCCACTAAGGAGACTTTTGTCATTTCACTCCTTGATTTGAAATATTTAATCTACCAAACTTCGCTTTGACTAAGGAAGTCTTCATTTCCCCATTTTTAGTAACAACACACATATATGATAGGAAATGCACAGAGCACTTAATGTTCTGGGCACTATTCTAATGATTTACTTTAACTCCTTTAACCTTTTTGACACCATAGGAGATGAGTACTTCCATCTTATACATGGGAAACACAGCAAAGTTAGGCACGAGGCAGCAGGTAAGAGCCAAGATTTGAGACAGGCAGTTTAGCTCCAAAGTCAGTGTTCATAACCTGTACCTGTGCTTTCTCCCACTTGTAATATCTAATTAGCAGAAATCAGTGAAAACGTGTGGCTTTTTTAATTTTAGAAAGTTAGAACTAATAAAGGTATGACTTCTTCCAATGGGCACCCCACAGGTAGAAAAACCATTCTCTCTGGAGGGAGGTTATTAGAATCCAAGTTCCTACCATTCCCTTTGCCAGTTTTAAACTTTTGAATACATATTTTAAATTCCAAGCCTCCAATTCTTAGTGTAAAAACAGGGATGTTAAGATTTATCTTTTTTTTTAAAAAAAAAAAAAAAGATTTATCCTGTCTACCTCATTCATTACTTAAGAAAAAAAAAAAAATCCTTCATTGCATGACCTAATACATACTAGGCATTGTTGCTAGATCTTGGCATGCAAAGATGAATGGGATGAAACCATTTCCCCAAAGGAATTCTAAGTCTAGGGTGGAGGTGCAGGAAAGTAACCACATTTACGTACGATGTCACAGGTTTGTGCCATAGGAGTTATTAAATTCTAGGACAGTGGAGAGAAAGAAATGTGTCACTCACATTTTTTTGGAGTGGGCAGGAAAGGAAGGCAATATCAGGAAAATATCATGGAAAGATAATTCCCAAAATGAGGCTTGAAAGATCAGGGCACATAATGATGGGAAAACAAGATACATAAAAGTATGAGGCTACAAAAGGAAAATATATGCTCTAATTTTCAAGCATTTTTAAAAATGTAGAAGACAACTTCTAGATAGTTAAAGGGAGAGGTGATTGAATTATATAGAGAACTCTAAAGGTGGTTGACAAAGCATTTTATAAATTCCACAGCACTGTATAAATAGATAATAGTATTTAAAATGATCTATAGACAGGAGTCATTACTGATGGCTCAACGTTTTCTGGAGTTGAAGAATATTAGCACATTCGATTCTTATTGTCAATTATACCTGATTAAAGCTGGCCAGAGAGGAAGAGAATGCCAGAACATGCACAACTCTGAACAATGCAGAAGCCCTTTAAAGAAGACAGAGCCCTGAAAAGTTAATTTCTTGCCAGAAAGTTAATTTCTGGCAAAATCACGTGAGATGGTGAAATCATGACTTCCTTAGCCCTCATCCACAATTTCAAATGAAACACTTTGGTTCACTCTAGTGTGTCTGGTGAGAGAAGCCAAGCCTATGTTCTGACAGAAGCTTAGAGAAATCTGAGAAGCCTAAAGGATCCTAAATAAAGACTTCATAGCCATTTCCTCTTGGAAAGATGGGAGGCCCAAGATAGGGGGCCAGAATGATTCAGGTAATTGCTCCAATTTTGTAGTTCACTTTGCTTTTGCAAATGAGGCAGGAAATGAGCAGCAGAATCATTTATTTCAAGTCTCCTGAAAATACATTTATTGTCCCTTCCCTCATATACTCTTCATTTTATTTTGGAGAATTTCAGTGAAAAATGGGAATACGCATTGTCTGGGGAAATGACACTGGCATAATAAGTCCAGGAAATTTTCAATGGGACACCGGTAGGGAGAATATAGTTGTTGCTCATTTAGGCAAATACATATATTTTTAAAAGGACACCGTGTATAAATTGACTAAAATGATAGCTTTGTCACATAATTGAAATAATTGACACAATTTTCCTCTTTACTTTTTTGGTATAAGCAGAAGTTTTGTGGTCCTTTAGATGCTATTATACTTCTTTAACTTTCTGTTTTCTCATGTGTAAAAAGGAAATATTGGTAAATGTACAAAGCTCACATGGATTTGGTATTTTAATTTTCAAGCAAATTAACAAAATCTTAATATAGTGCAACTATAAATGGTTTTGTTACATGTGCAGTCTATGTTACATGAGATAAAATATCAAAATCTAAAAAAATAAATAAATTCATGGAACAGACATTACCTGCAAGGCCCCAGTTGGATGGGCAAAGAGAAGTCCTATATCGTACCAGCATACAATTAAACTGGGGATAAATGTGTAACGAGTTTGCAATGTTAACTCATATTTAAAGTGTATGCATAAAAACGTGTAATTTTTAATTCAAATATTGTTATCTAAGGCCCCAAACTTTGTGAAACTAATAATAGTAATAATAACTTTTGTTCTTATTTTAAACTTTAAAATGGCCAATGTTGTAAGTAGTCCCTTTGAGTAATTTTCAGTAATTTCTGGGTAAAATGTATTTAATCTCTCAGCTAACTTTTACTTCCCACTTTCTCTTCCCAGGATATATTAGATATATAGGGAAGAAGTACGGTATGACAAGGCCGCCAGGGTCAGGGAGGGTGGCAAAGGGGGCCTCTGACCTCATCCTTGTCCTTGGACTGGCACTGGCTCACACCTTCGGACAGGGGCTTCACTTCTGGTGTTTGCAGGGGCTGGTACCATTCTTGATCTAGATTCCCTTGATGTGGTCAGAGCCTGGTATCCACCACCAAATGGCTTAGCTTCATGTCACCTTCATCTACCCAACCAGCCTGCAAGACCATGGCAGCCTTCACTGCAGTGTCCCTCCCCTCTCGTCATAAAAGCCCCATGCCAGGCTCTCTGCCCCTCAACTTAGCATTGGTGCCACACAAGATCCTCAGAGGTCTCCCCAGCCCAAACTCACACTGCACCAGTCCCCACCTAACAACATTGTGCTCATTGCCTTATATTACTCTCAACTTTATAAAACACTGTCCTAATGCCTGAGCCTTAGCCTGAAAAATGGAAATCAGGAGACCTCTGTCTCCTAGTATCCATATTTTAAACATTATGGAAAGACTCTAAACAATGGCTAAAAGAAAAGAACACCATTTTACCATAACAGAAAAATGTTCCAGAACTCAGACATTCAGTCTTTACCCTGCAGGGTGTCCCTTACTCCCTTTCAAGAGCAAGAGGTCATTCCCCGACTTTGATTTAATTTACTCAAATCATGCATGATGAGCGCTGGTCCAGGTCTGGCATCTCAGGGATGAAAAGCAGCCAGGCCATTGGACGGTTACTTCTCCAATGGAGAAGACAGAGCAACAGGCGCAGTCACGACACAGGGAGGTCTGCTGGGCTGGAGGAGGCGCAGCGCCCCGGGGAAACACAAAGAAGGACACATTACTAGACTGTGGAGGCCAGGGAAGGCTGCCTGGTGAACCAGCACCAGAGATGAGTCCTGAAAAAAATAGCATCTATCTGGGACGTGACAGCAAGAACATGTCATGAGAGGAAGCAGCCCTGTAGAATGACAGGGAGGTTTAGGAGAGTGCAGCTCATTAAGGGGATGGCCAGATTGTTTGGTGTGGCTACCCTGCACAGATTATACATTCATTTTTCTTTTCCCCTCCTGCAAGGCTTTGATTTTGACTCAATTTCCCACGGCTATGAACAAAGGTTTAAATGCAAAGCAGAAATGAACAGGGTCATGTGAAAAAATAAAAAATAAAAAACATGTAGATGGATACCTTTTGGAGATGAAAGCAGAAACATTTTATAATAGTCTTTAAAAGAATATGAATTTGCTTCTAAAGATTTCAGGCTGCCTCTTGGTTTCAAACAGCAGAATAATTGGCTATTGTTATTGGTTTCTTTTCTTTTTTTTCTTTCTAAGAGAATTTCTTTTAATATTCTCCACCAATTACAGAGTAGTGAGAAAGGTAAATCACACCGGAAAATTCCAGCATTCATAAATGTCACAGTAACAAGGCAGTCTACCTAAAAAATGCATTGTTTAAACTATAGAATAATTGAAAAAGAATAGCACCGAATATTTTTTGTTATGGTAGAGCATCTGTCTTTGTTCCTACTTTTATATAAATGAGAATTCTTTAAAATGTGAACATTACCATGTAGAAATAATGTAAATAAGGAGAATGATACCAGCATAGAAAAGTAGTCTCAGTACAGCACAAAAAGATTTTGAGAGGATGATAAAGCCGTAAAGTTGAGTATATTTCTAAAGTAAAATCCTTAGGAAATTATGCTAATTGGGACCATTTTCTTTGCAATGGATGAAGCTTATCTCTAAACTTAGAAGCTTAGTTCTCTAAATGTTTTTGTGGCTCACTAGTACTACCAAGATTATCTATTGATTCACTAATTGGGGGGAAATATTTAGAGGAAAAATGAAAAAATTAATTGAAAAATATGTTAAATATTATTTTAATTAGTCAAAGGCATCCCACTTTCCATAGTGGCATGTAAAAATGTTAAACTTGAATTCTTGGATCTCTCCCAACTTGCTTGAAATAATATAATATTTATCCCTACAAGAAATTATCAGTATTTCTATGTTTTAGAGAAAAGAACTCCACCCTTTGCCCTCAATACACTAGTCAACCTGTTTCTGCAAAGCAATCAATTTAACAGATATTACTCATTCTTCATGTTAAGATGTGATTAGATGTTGACTTTTTGTGAGTGAATTGCTGTGTCATTTTGGAAAAAATGATACCTTCTCTGCTGAATGAGAAGTCAGATTTTCACATGTTTTTCATGATTTTTCTCAGAATATTTTTGCAAAGATAACACCAATTCTACATAATATCCTTAAAGTTTTTATTCCTTTATTTATTTTTTGCTCACTTCTTCCATAAATTGGCCTGTTGACAGCAAAAAAAAAGTGCAACTAGATGTAGTTTAGTTCAGGGCTTAAGTCCATGAGACTTCCCTTCTAAGAGAATTAGTTTGGTGCATGGAGGTCAAAGAGAACATAGAGACCAAGCTGAGAGATTGTTCATAGATTCTGAGAGTTGCACTGATGGAGCACTGATGTAATGATTTCAAGACCATTACTTCAGAAATCCCAGCATAAAATAGGCTCAGTGTTTTTCAAGGATTGGTAAAGCTGATGTCAAAAGATCAGTTTACATGAAGGACTTAGGAGTCTCCCTGGTAAGGCTTCATCCTCAAAATTGGGAGTTACAATGACACCCAGGTTAGAGGTAGCAGTAACAGGCCAGTTACTGCTACAGATGGAAATTAGATGAAGAAGAGAGAGGATTCTAAGCCCAGAAGAGTGTCCCAGAGATTGTTTGCTGATCCAACCTGATAGTCTGAAACATGAGTTCTAAGGAACGGTCCAAAATAGAAAAGCCAGTATCACTGTACTTTCTAAAACACTGAAAATAAAGGTAGTACCTACAGAACTATGCTAGAGATTTCATTTGCTTGACAGAAACCTTACAGAGGTCTTACTGGCACTGATAGCCACAGCATGGCATCAGGACCCAGTGTCCTTACCAGCAGTCACCATTTTAGGAATCTGGAGAGAAAACAGGAAACGATAGACAATATATACCATGGCTGCATGTTTAGTGACACCAGCTCTACCAAGAAGAACTTAAAGGGAAGGGAGGCTTGAAAAGTTGTTATTGTAGAAATACTCAGAGAAGTGTTTGTTTTTATTGCAAAACTATGTTGTCAAAGTCACATTCTATATTTCCTTCTGTGGCATTCAATCCGGTCTCAGAGATGTGGGTTTACTTACTGTGTTATCCATTCACACACCAACAGTTCATTGTCTCCCTGCCTTAGATTGAACTGATTCCCAGAAAACAATATGAAAAATCAGAGGATATAATTAAGCTTCCAGTTTCTTCCCCATGAAAATAATATAAGTTCCAAATATACCCATTTGACTGGGACATCAGAAACAGTAATGCACTAAAGACAGGTGATTCCCCTCTGAGATCTCTGGTGTCTCATGATAACAGAACACCTGGGTGCCTCTTTCTGCTGTGTTGGGCTCTGCCCAACAGAAAACTGACTAGGAAGCACCTTATATAGGCAGTGAAGAAGATATGCTCAAGAGGGATAAGGAGGCAGTGGATGATGTCACACCTGGTCTTACCTTAGTGCCAGGAGTTGGTGCTCTCCTAGTCGTGTCCGCCTCAGTTTTTGTATCTGTAGTCCTCTGTGGTTTCTTTTTCTTCTTAATGATGCAACAGGACATTTGGGGGTGACTGAAGGGAGACCAAGACATCATCTTGGTGTGTATCACTCCTTACTAAGACGTATGGGAAATATTTGCTTTGTCACTGAGGAATGGAGAAGTTTGCTCCAGAGAGGAGAATGGCAAGGACAGCAGCAAGTCCCCATCTGCTCCTAGGCCTGTAGCCTGTTTGAGATCTATTTATTAAAGGGGAGAAGGTTTGCAAGTCACAGGCCTGTCTTTGTGAGGTTTTGGTCAAGAGGGATGGCCAGAATCTAACTCGTCCACTCAAATGAGACATTTTGAGACAGGGAGAGCTGCTTTGAGGACACTGGTAACACAGGCAGGGAGCGGGTCTTTTTCCTTCATTAGTTTGCAAGGAACTCAACAATTATGGTCCCCTGAGCACTGGAAATCTAAAGAGAAGTGTCCTTAGCAATGCCATTGGGGTTTTCAGGGGAGAAAATGGCAACATTGAGGGTTTTCTGGGCCAAGTGATTCAGTGCGTGACAGCTGAAGGGGAATGGGAGCCTGAGCAGGAGAAGACAGACAACATGTCTGCTGGGTGGAGATGACTTCAGCTGATGGATGAGACACACAGATAAGTCCACCTTTGAAAACTCTGAGAGATCACTCCTGTCAAAAAGTAAACTCTGTGTGGGCAAGAACTGGAGGTTTATTCTCTACTCAGTCCCCTGGGTCTGGCACTTGGTGGGTGCTCAATATATATTTATGGAATGAAATCAGGATGTTTTTAGGGAGGTTGATTTCCAACAACTTACTCAGTGAGTACTTGAGCTATCATAATTTGACTGTTAAAATATTTGTGACATAACTTTGTAGATACTGATTAATGAGTTACATTTGTTTTGTGGACTGATCAAATTTAGTTTGTGTTATTCTTTAAAAGGGCTTTTCTTTTTCTGGCAGGGCTAGAGGATAGGGAAGCAATTAGGGTGAAGGGTGGGCATGATTTCTCCAGTGGCAAATCCAGTGGGGCCAGGTAGTAGTTCCTTTTTTTCATGTGGAAGGATGCTCTGCTTCTCTGCTGACTCTGCCAGCCTCATTAATTGGATAAACAATGGCTGTGGGCTGCCTTGAGGCCCTCCAGAATTCAGCTCCTCTTTCTGTGATTCTCCAATACCAAGGCAGAATGATCACTGCAGTGCCCAAAGGTTCCTTTGAATCAAAATCTTCCTAACCCCAGTCTGTACCCAGGCTCTGATACTCTCACATTAGGCAGTCCCACAACATAAGGTGCCTGTTTAAAATGCAAATATATTAGCTTTGGGGGCGGGTAATGTATTTATCTATTATCAGCCATTAATACTACATCACAAATTAGTTTATCAGTCACTGAGCAAGCATTGCCTCAGGGAATGGTACATAGGGCAGATTTGTTCATTCATTCCTGTCTTAGATTATGATTTATTGTACAAACAAAATATTACAGGAACAATAAAGAAATATACAACAGGGACCAAATTGCTCTCCCCTCATAGTCCTACTTCAGTAATGTATTAACTGTTTCATTTGTCTGGGTTCCCTTTACAGATGCTATCCAAATTCAGAATCCGTGTCAACTCCAGATTTTTTTCTGTTTTCTTAATAATGGTGACTAACATTTATTAAGCACTTATGGTGTTCCAAGCACTGTACCAATAACTCCTAAAATCAAATTAAATTATATCATGTTAACAACAGCTCATGAAATAAGTATTGTTTTTATCATTTTTTTTTTTATAGACGAGGGGATTGAGGCCCAGAGAACTTAAGTAACTTGCTAAAGTCAGGAAATGATTGATTCAAACCCAAACATTTGGCTCCAACATCCATGCCTTTAACCCCTGAACCCAACGTCCCATTTAACAGTAAGGAAATTGAATCATCCTTAGTTAACTTGTCCACAGATCCATAAATAACAGGTGACAGAATCAGAGAGCATGCTGTGTGGACCCTGAGCTCACCTTCTTACCTGCACTATATTGGTGATAGGCATGTTATCCTGGTTGATACCACAGTCTCAGAATAAAACTGATAGCTTTATGCCCATTTTACAATTTTCAGGTTGAAGAGGACCGATTAATTGTTTGAAGTATAGATCATAAATAGTAAATACAGGTGATAAATCCAGATCTGACTCCAATTTTAGCACTTGTTTATGTTCTTTTTGTTTGCCTCTATTGACATTCAATTTTTTCCATATATTAATATTGTTAGGTTGGGACAAGAAGGAAGGGGAACAGATGCTTTGTCTAGGGGGTTTCCATTGAGAAAGAGGTGGCACTAGGAAATGCTTTGCCTACAATAGAAAGAAAAAATTGGCCAGAAGGAGGGCTTCCAAGAAAGAATAGATAATATGTCAAGGGGGCTTCCAAGGATTGAACAGATGTTTGGTCTATGATAGGGGGCTTCAAAGACTGATCAATCAGAAAGAGGTAGAAAGTCCACAAAGTAGAGATAGGAACAAGGCCACAAAAGAGGGTCTTTGGAGCATGGGTATAAGTAAGGTGACCATATCCTCAAGTGACCTACCATCATTAACATAGTAAAAACCACACCTACCAGTGCCATGACAATTTATAAATACCATGGCAACCCCCAGAAATTGTCTTACAAGGTTAAAAATGAGGAGAGTTTCCAATTTGGGGAATTCTCTGCCCCTTCCCCCCCCCAAAAAAAACCATGAATATTGTACCCTCCATTTAACATAAAATTAAAGTTTATAAAAAATAATTGTTTTTTAATTAATTTAATTTTACTATATAGAGTAAGAAGGAGTTTTGCAAAGCCTTATTATTTTAATATAAATTCTTCTCATGATTTCCATTATGTTCTGGAAGCACTCTGACTTAGAAATATGCTAAGGTCATAATAATATCTTATTTCAAAGTAAATTATTGAGTTGAAAAGACACTTGGAGTTAAAGTATGAATGTTCACCTATCTTAGCTACAACCAAGAGCTTTCCATTACTACTTGCTAAATATGAGCTGTGCTCTTGAGAAAACCTATATCTTAGGGCCATTTTTGTCATGCTACTTTGAACAATTTCAATATTTAATTATGAACTTTAAATTTGTTTATTTCACAATTGTATTCTACCGATTAGCTGAATATGACTCGTAACCAGCCTGGGGGTGAGAAATAGAAACATACCCTGGCAACCTCTAAAGATAAAAACATTATTACATCAATGTTTATGGTCAATAACAAAAGTGAGTTAAAAGCTATTAAAAATTACTGTTAGATTGTTTTCTGAGTTTTAATGAATACATGTGTTATAATCTAAATTTAAAATTCACTTTTATAGAAAAGAAAGGAGTCAACTGTAGAAATAATTAAATCACTAGAGGCTTGTCTCTGGAATAAAATTCCATGGAAATTTTCTGTACTTCTTCAACTCACAGAGGTTGGGTTCTTACTGATAGGCCATGGAGCATTGGAATAGCTGGTCATTAATAAAATGCAGTGGTTTTCAAACTGTGTTGAGAGAACATACAAGGTTCTGGGGAGTTACATTCCCAACTCTCACAGCAGAGAGGAGTCAACGAGTGTGGGACTCCAACTCTCCTGCCTCTTTGCAGCAGAGCAGCACCATTTTTGTCCATTTTATAGACTCACTTTCCATCGAAAATTTCTTTTTGTGGGATGGGTGGGAGGTGAGGTGTTCAACAAATAAAACTATTACTATAATTTCATGAAGATATTATAGAGTAGATCAGGACAGTCATTTTTCTTTCTCATTTCTTTTGGCATTCTAGATAAAACACAATCTCAGTACAGACTTAACCGGTGACTTAAATCAACCTAGAAATTGAAAGAGGGGTTAATGGAAACCAAAAGGAAGACATTTGGATGTTTAAGTAATCTAATATACTAAGGAACAGAGATAAAGTACAAGAGGAATCATGAAATGAATAAAGCAGTAAGGAAAACAAAAAGGAACTTAAAAGCTAAAAGTCTAGAGGAGGAAAAATGTAAAAGTATACTTTCACTTTAGGCTTTGGTTCAGATATTGAAGATGGGAAATGTTATATTTTTCAACATTGATTTTGGCTCATCACAGCCCAGATTTTTCATAGATCTTGTTCAATTGGGATTATAAACTGGAAAAAGAAAAGAGGCTAACCAGGAAACAAGACTCAAAGGAGCATAGAATGTAATAAAGTATAAGGCTTCCTAAAGAACCAAGGTTTTTCTCTGTTAGAAAGTCCAGCTTACTATTTCAACACATTATTCTTTCAACAAATATTTATTAAGTCTCTACAGTGTGCCAAGCTATTCTAGATCCAGTTTAATATGATAAATGGCTTTACTGTCTCCATGAAAGATGGGAAAAGTTACATTGTTGGAAACTTTTCAACCCCCACTTCCATCTCACTCTCTTCTGGGTTCTTATAGTAGCTTGTAATTTTTTAGTAGTATTGTCATATATATTTTTTCAGTATGGTTATTTTTACCTGTGTTACTTCCTGTTACTAGACTATAAAGTTTCCTTGCGTCCTGCCACGTTACCTTCTATATAAAAGATGCCCAATATGTGTTTGGTAAAATAAATTCTAAAAAAACCAAAGTGGTATATATAATTTAAATTTTTACAAAACGTATCTTCAATGTAAAACAGGTAGAAGATAAACTGACATTTACTTGCTGTCATACTGGTGTCATGTTGCTGTCTAAAATGTCAGTTCTTTGTGCACTCACGGCTGAAGAATGACCAGACGCACTAAAGTAAGGCATGCATGAAAATGAAGTTTATTGAGGAAAGAAACATAGAATTACAGAGCAAGAGCAAGATATAGGTTTACAGAGCAAGATACATATGCCACAGATGATGACTAGGCCTTTATGGTAGCAAAGGAGAGCTTTGTTATTATCTGTGTCTTATTTTACAGTGTCCAGACAGGGACCTCCCTGTGGGTCAGACATCACCATGGAACCACTTTGATTGGACAGTTGGAGTTATATGACCTGAGTTTACTGTACATGTGGATCTCCCATGAGCCTCTCTGAAAGCCCATTTGTTGGGGGAGGGGGCGGGGTAGACCACAACGGCACCCACTTTCATCCTTAGGAGACCCCGAGATCCCTTGCTATCTACCTAACACCAGGACATACTTAGAGTTATTCAGTGCCTTTCCTCAAAGCACTATCACATGTTTCATTTCTTTCCATCAGAGGCCTGCAGGATGAGTAAAGATAGGTATTATTAACTCAACTTTAAACATGGATCAGCCATGTAGCTGAAATCATACTCAATACCAGGAGCAAGATGGCAAAATAGCAACCTCCAGTGATTGTACCTCCACATGAACAACTATACATGCAAGCAGGGACTTTCAGAAGAACGAAAAATCAGGTGAGGAATCATATTACCTGGTTTTCACATCATATCAGGGAAAGAGGTACTAAAGAAGGCAGAAAAGACAATCTTGCATTACCTATGCCAGCCCTCCCCCATTCCCCCACAGCAGTGCCCCACCAGCACTCTGAATGGAGAGAGAATCTGTGTGCCCAGGTGAGGGAGAGTGAAGTGATTGTGGGAATTTGCATTGCAACTCAGGGCTACCCTAGAGCAGGAGAACACACAGCACAGGTCAGAATTCTGCCAGTGCACATGGAGGGAGCATTTAGACCAGCACAGCTAGAGAGAAATCCTCCACCCTGAAACCAAGTTCAGCTAACCCAACCACCAGCTGACAAAAAGCAGCCTGGGTCCTGGGTCCTTAACGACTAAATTCGTTAAGGCAGTTGTTGGGCCACAAACGCTGCAGTCCTTGGGCAATTCCTGTGGCTGTTCTGACTGGAAGCCTGTGGACTTGTAGTGCACATGAACCAGTAAGACACCACTGGCTGTGGCCAAACCAGTGCCTGTGTCCCTCCCCATCACCTACATATAGTGCGGCTCAGGGGGTCTTCCTCCACTTGAGGAAAGTAAAAGTTCAGAGGACAGTGTTTTACAACTTGGGTGCCAGCTCAACCACAGTAAAATAAAGTACCAAGCAGACTCCTGAAGCTCCTGAGTCCAGGCCTTAGTTCTTGGAAGGCACTTCTGGACCCACCCTGGGCCAGAAGGAAGCATGCTGCCCTGAAGGGAACGACCCAGTTCTGGCAGGACTCACCACCTGCTAACAAAAGAGTCCTTGGGCTTTGAATAAAAATTAGAGGTAGCCAGGCAACAGTCACCACAGGCTTTGGGTGAGACTAGGCTGGCTTCAGGTGTTACCTAGTGCTGGTGGCCATGAGGGAGTATCCACATCACTCCTCCTCCAACTCCAGAAGCCCAGCACAGAGAGTGAGGGAAGAGAGTAAGAGTCTTTGCCTGGCAGTCCAGAGAATTCTCCCATATCTTACCCAAGTCCACCAAGGCGGTACCACCAGGAGTCTGCAAGAGTCACAGCATTACTGGGCTGGGGGCACCCTCAGTGTTGATATGGCTTCAGTGACCAAAGACTTAGATCACAACAATCAATTCCTTTTGAGTATCTGGAAAGCCTTCTCAAGAAGGACAGGTTCAAACAAGCCCAGACTGCAAAAATTAAAATAAATATCTAACTCTTCATTGCCAAGATTCAACAAACATCCACAAGCATCAAGAACACCCAGGAAAACAAGACCTCATGAAATAAACAAAAGAAGGTACCAGTGACCAATCCTTGAGCAATGGAAACATGATCTTTAAGACAAAGAATTCAAAATAGCTGCCTTAAGAAGCTCAATGAACATAAAGACAACACAGAGAAGGAACCCAGAAGCCTATCAGCGAAATGTAACAAAGAGACTGAAATAATTTTTAAAAATCAAGCAGAAATTCTAGAGGTTAAGAATTCAATTGACAATCTGAGAAATATAACAGAGTTTCTCAACAGCAGAATTGACCAAGCAGAAAAAAGAATTTAGTGAGCTTGAAGACAGGCTATTTGAAAATACACAATCAAAAGACAAAAAATAAAAAAGATTAATAAAGAATGAAGCATGTCTACAAGATTTAGAAAATACAATTAAAAGGGCAAATCTAAGAATTACTAGCCTTAAAGAGGAGGTAGAGAAAGAAATCAGGATAGAAAATTTATTTGAAGAAATAATAAGAGACAACTTTTAAAACCTAGAGAAAGAAATAAAGGGAATCCAAATTGGAAAGGAAGAAGTCAAATTATTCATGTTTGCAGATGATAGTATCTTACATCTAGAGAAACCTAAAGACTCCACTCAAAAACTATTAGAAGTGATAAATTCAATAAAGTTGCAGGATACAAAATCAACATACAAAATCAGTAACATTTCTATATGACAACAGTAAACAATCTGAGCAAGAAACCAAAAAGTAATCCCATTTACAATAGCTATGAATAAAATAGAATACTTAGAAATAAACTTAATCAAAGAAGTGAAAGATCTCTACAATAAAAACTATAAAAGATTGATGAAAGAAATTGAGGAGGTAACAAAAAATGGAAAGATATTCCATGCTTGTGGATAGGAAGAATCAATATTTTTAACATGTCCACACTACCCAAAGCAATATACAGATTCAACGCAATCTTCATCAAAATACCAATAAAATTCTTTACAGAAGTAGAAAAAGAAAACCCTAAAATTTATATGGAACCACAAAAGGCCCAGAATAGCCATCCATCCTGAGCAAAAGGAACAAAACTGGAAGAATCACATTACCCGACTTCAAATTTTACTCCAATGCTGTAGTAACCAAAACAGCGTGGTAATGGTGTATAAAGGGACACATAGCTCAATGGAACAGAGAACCCAAAGATAAATCCACACATCTATAGCAAACTTATCTTTGACAAAGGTGCCAAGAACATACAGGTGGGAAAAGACAATCTGTTCAACAAATGATACTGGGAAAATTGGACATCCATGTGCAGAAGAATGAAAGTAGACCCTTATCACTTGTCGTATATAAAAATCAAATGAAAATGTATTAAAAACTTAAATCTAAGACCTGAAACTATGCAACTACTGAAAGAAAACATTGGGGAAGTGTTTCAAGACATTGGTGTGAGCAATGATTTTTTGAGTAATATCCCCAAAACACAGGCAACTAAAGAAAAATTGAACAAATGGGATCAAATGAAGCTAAAAAGCTCCGTCACAGCAAAGTAAATAATTAACAAAAAAAAAACCCAAACAATCCATAGAATGGGAGAAAATATTTACAAACTACCCATCTGACAAAGGACTAATAACAAGACTATATAAGGAGCTCCAACTCAATAGAAAGAACACAATCTGATTAAAAATAGACAAAGGATCTGAATAGACATTTCTCAAAAGAAGGCATACAAATGACCAACAGGTATATGAAAAAGTGCTCAACATCATTCATCATCAGAGAAATGCAAATTAAAATTACAATGAGATATTATCTCGCCCCAGTTAAAATGGCTTTTATCAAGAAGGCAGGCAATAACCAATGCTGGTGAGAATGTAGAGAAAGAGGACCCCTCGTACACTGTTGGTAGGAATGTAAATTAGTGCAACCACTATGGAAAACAGTATGGAGCTTCCTCAAAAAACTGAAAATAGAACTACCATATGTCCCAGCAATCCAACTACAGGATATATATATCCAAAGGAGGAGAATTCAGTATATCAAAAAGATATCTACATTTCCATGTTTATTGCAGCACTATTTACAACAGCCAAGATTTGGAATCAATTTCAGTGTCAATCAACAGATGAATGGATAAAGAATGTGGTACAAATACACAACTGAATATTATATAGCCACAAAAGAATGAAATCCTGTCATTTGCAATAACATGGATGGAAATGGAGAACATTAAGTGAAATAAGCCAAGCATGAAAAGACAAATCTCTCATGTTCTTATTCATATGTGGGGGCTAAATATGAAAAACAATTGATCTCATGGAGATAGAGAGTAGAATGATGGTTATCAGAGGCTGAGAAGAGTAGTGGAAAGGGTGGATAAAGCGGGGATGGTTAATGGGTTAATATAGTTAGATAGTTAGAATGAACGATATTTGATAGTACAACAATAAAGTGACTGTAATCAACAATAAGTTAGGATATTCTTCAAAATAACTTAAAGTGTAATTGGAATGTTCCTAACACAAAGAAATGATAAATGCCTGAGGTGATAAATACCCTAATTACTCTGATTTGATTAATTCATATTACATGCCTGTATCAAAACATCACATGTACCCTATAAAGATATACAACTATTATGTACTCATAATAATTTAAATTTTTTTTAAAAAATGCAGTTCTTATGCTTCAGAATAATCTAATTATTGGCCAATGCACTTGGTCCGCATCTCTCTCCATATTAGTCACCTAAGCTGGTTACACGGGGAAAAAAAACCTCATATTACTGTTCATGGATCAGATGATTTTATTTGAATATCTTTTCAAACAATCAGATCTGCATGTTGTAGTGGGGAGATGAAAAATAATAAGCCAGTGAACTCCACTGATAAATAAAATTGTTAAATGCAAACTATGAATGTAGTACTGTAATAGAGAATAAGATAGGGAAGGAATCTATTTAGAAATAAATCCTCATATCGCACACAAGAGGCGATAATTAAACTGAGAAGAAGCCATCCATGTGCAATGCCAGAGAAAGAGCATTCCACGAAGAAAGAATAGAATGAAGAAATGTCCTAAAGTGGTAAAATCTTGGGGTGGAAATTAAAAGGCAATATGACCAGAGCATAGTGAAATATACAAGTTGAGATTCTAGAGATAAGCAATGGTCATTCTATGCCAGGTCTTTCAGGGCCATATATGACATTTGGGTTTAATTCAAAGTGCAATTGAAATCTATTAAAATATTTTTAGGCAGGCAAGTAGCAAAATTCATTTTTAAAAGACCATTCTGGATGCTGTAGGAATAGTAGATTACACTCTCAGTAAAGTGAGTTGGGAAACCCAGGAGCAGTTTAAAGTACTGTATTGAAGCAGTTTCGAGCACTATTGTGTTATGGGGCTGGATTGGAGTGCTGGTAATGGATGCAGAGAGTAGTGGGATACAAGATGAAATGTATGGATAAAACTTACTTAAGGATTGAAAGTGGAGGGATTGGAAGAGGAAAGATTAAAGGATTTTCCCCAGGTTTCTGGATAATGCAGCTAGGGGAAAGGGTTGGACCATTTACTGACACGAGGAAGATTATGGATGGAATAGGATTCACAAGAATGATGTTAAATCTGGAATGTCCATAAAACATCCAGATGGAGATGTCAAATGGGCAAGTAGATGTATAAGATTAAAAGTTGAATGCCACCAACATATAGATGTCATTTAAATCTGTAGAATATGAGATCTACTGTATAAAGTCTTTAAAGAGAAAAAAGGGCTATTACAAGACAGTGAAGAGCTTAACACTGAGAGGTCAGTTTAGAGTAGAGGAAACCAACAATAGAGGCTTAGAAGGATGGACCAAAAGGATAGGAAGAATACCAAGAAAGAGAGAGGTTGCCAAGAAAGATGTTTCAGGGAGATCCTCAATGTCAACTATGCTGAGAGGTCAAGCAAGAGGAAGATGGAAAGCATATACTGGATTTGGCAACGTGGATGTGTCAGAGATCTTAACAAGAATAGTGTAGGGAAATGTTGGAAGCATAAGCCAGATTGGAGCAGGGTTGAAAAATGAAAAGCAGCTGACACAGTGCTTAGAGAACTCTTTGGAGAACCTTGGCAGTAGAAGGGCCATCCATTCAGTTGATTCTTTTATTCATGTTGCTCATTCAATTTATTAGGCAAAGAATACCTAAGTTTAGCAAGGAAACTTCCTGATGATCCCTTCAAGATAGATGAGTTGCAAAATGTACTTGCAAGTGATGGAAAGAACTTGATCTAACATACAGAATTGTTGAGTGTTAGCCAAATAATTGTGAAAGGATGTATGTCCAAAAAATTGATGATCTTATTGTTAAAACAGTTGATCTTAAGCCATTTTTCTGACAGTAATTAAAAGGCAGGACTAATTGTCTATTGAGGCAATTCTTGGCATGTGATAAAATCTTATCAGGAGAAGATAAAAATGTATGGTACCTGTCTCATCTTAGTAACAGGGAGCATACATATAGTTCAATTAGAAGTTTTTGGGTCACTGAAGAGCACAGGAGGTGCTAAACTTAAAATCTTTGTTCTCAAGATGCTTAAATCAAGACATAACTTAAGCTCTTTTAAATTATAAAGCATCAGCATGAATAATAGAAATAAAACCTGTGAGAAATTAGAGCATGAAAGTAGACCCCTTATATGTTTTAATTAAACTTACATGTTAAACAATTAACTTTTGTGGGTCTGAGCTTTTATATAATTACCTGACAAAATTGCAGTATATGGGTGAAATAGATGCTTCATTAGACCAGGAATATAGTGTGGATATTGTAATGAAATCTCTCCCTTTTATAAAAATGTGATTTTCCTCAGAAGCGTGTTGATAGGGTGTTTTCCAACATTTTCTTTTTATCCAGATACAAGTTTTACGTGGATTATCATCTTTTACATAAGGAACAAAAAATTTGTAAATGGTTGCTGTACACTTTCTTTTATAAGTGACAGATGACATAACTCAAAATGGCTTATGCAATAAAAAATTGAATATTTATTATTTAGTGCTTATTATATTTTATGTAATATTCTAGATAGACATACTAGATAGATGGATGGATAGATATGCATATAGTTCTAAGAAAATCCTATTAAGTAGATATATTATCTTCATTGTGCAGATGAAAAAATTGTGGAATAAAAGCATTAATTTCCCAGGTCTCACAATTACTAAGTATGGAGCTGGAATTTGAATTTAAGTAGTCTGGCTCCAGAATATTTCTCTTAACCACCATACTCTACCATGTGGAATTTATTGGCTCGCCTAAATGAAAATTTTTAAGTTAATACTAGTCTCAAGAGAAGCTTGATCTAGTGGTTAAAAATGATGTTATCAAGGATTCTGCTTTCCATGGCATTTACTCCATTCCCAAACACTACATTTTGCTTATTCCAACTTCCCCCACCTCCAGATTCTCTTATAGTGAGTAAAATTTCTGTAACAATTGCAGACGTCAAATCCTGACAACACACCTTCTATAGGAATAAGGAGAAAGGATAGCTTCTCTTTGCCAAAAGTCCCTGCAAACCTCACCTGTATTGTGTTGGTTATGACTGGATTACATGCCTATCTGAGAAGCAATTACTTGTAGCTGAGAAGGTGGCATATATCATGAGCTTGAGGCAACCCATCACTGAGAATGGAGGATGGGTGGTCCCCAAAGCAAAAAGGGGACACTTTTCCCGGAAAGAGGAGAAACGTAACTTGGACTGCAAACATCAACCCAATATCCTCGCAGGCCTACCTTCTTATTTTTCAAATATGTCCCTGTCTCTCCTAAGGGAGAAAGTTACATCCATTTTCTGTATTTAACTCTGAAACTGGGGAAAAATACAGTTTTCTCAGTTAGGTCTCAGTATAACTTTTTATGGCCTGGAAACCTAAGGCTAAATAAAAAGTGTAGTGATTATTATTAATAATATTCTGAATGTCAATAGCAGAAAAAGAACAGGATGACTATGTTTTATTAATCCATTTTGAAAATTTTGTAACATTTTGGGTTTGGGAATGGATAGTGGTCAGTGGATAATAGCATACCATATTCTTCCAGGTTGGAATAATAAGAAATCTCAGATATAATAGTGAAGAAAGTCCTTGGTTAACCAACTGTCTACCCCTTGTCCTATTTCTGAGAGAATCTTCCTTGTCCATGATCTTCCATGGCTACCCCAGTGGGGCTTCCTCACGATAGCCCCCTTCGGGGACTGTAGCTCTTTAGTGGCCTTTTTCCTACTGGTTCAGAAATAGGATCCTGGGAATTACCTGAGGGTTTAAGCAATAACTGACCATTACAATAAGCCATTCCTGGAATTTATCTGGTGATACAAACCCCTTAAAATTTGGCTTCCATTTAATTCCATGAACTAATTAACCAAATCCAGAGACCTTAAAGTCTTTGTCTAGAATCTACTATGCAAGTGTTATGCTGGACATCTCAATTCTCTGTCCTTTGCAAACAGTCTCTATCCTCATGCAAATAGTCTCTATATTGGCCCCTAACTTAGGACAATTCCAAATAATATGCTGGGGTGGAAGGCATTAATTATCTATCTTTTGACTATAGGTTTCATCTCAGCTGTATAGTACTTAACTATGTACCAGGTACTATTCTAAGTACTTCACATAAATTAACTCACTTTTGACAACCTATGAAATAGGGGCTATAATTATCATCCCCATTTTACTGATAAGAAAATTGAAGCATAGGAAAGTTATGTGACTTTCCCAAGGTCACTCAGCTAGTAAATAGCCAAGCTGGGATTCAAACTGAGGAAGTCTGACTCCAATACACACACTCTTAACCCTGGCACTGCACTCTGCCCACATGTTCTCTAATGGAATGATGACCTCTTTATCCATCAGGAGTGTTTTGGAAGAGCCTAGACAATCAGACTTTTTCCAAGTCTCGTTATGTCTCCTGCTATGTTTCCCTTCCCTGTGCCTTCTGGTATTACTCATTTGTCACCTTGGATTGCACGCTGCAAGCAGAAAGGACCTCTGTTCCTTTTCTGTACTAAGACAAGCCAGCTTCACCCTAAGGTTGGCTCTTGTTTTATGGGGACATATTTCAATAGTGGATAACTCTTTCCAATATTCTGAGCTTGTATATTTCGAATTCCCTAAAGTGATAACCTAGTAGGTACATGTGTGCATTCTAAGTACAATTACACAGCAATTTAACTTTCTGTTGGTTTCCCCAGAATCAAGTCTACTCATTTTCTGTCTGCCTTTCATTCAACGTTAGCTCCATCGACTGCATATTTGGGAGTCTGTCACTTGCAACTCCCTAGTCTGAGCAACAAGTTTATGTATTTAAGATGAATCATCTGCCAGTAAATGATAGAAAACCAACTTCACCTGCCTTTCACAATACATAAAATGCTTAAGTGCTTGAAAGTTCTGAGCTATTTCTAGCTTCAGGAGAGGTTTGACACAACACAGACATGTCATCAAGGGTTCAACTTTTCTTTACTTTTCATTTCTGGCTTTGAAGGTGTTACATGGTTGCAGCAGTTCCAGAGCTCACAACTTCACACTACACAGCCCAGAATAAGAGAAATAAGGCTTCTCTTTCAAGGCACAGAAATGCCTTGAGTGCATTGTCTCTGATCGAGACAATGGTTGGAGAACCAAGAAGAGGATACCGTGGTTGACTAAAGCACTAAGGACCCACCATGGAGCCAATGGTAGGGGTAATTCCGCCTGAATAACATGACAAAGCCTTTGTCAAAGGAACTCCTAGAAAGGTGAAGAGTAGTGTAGGGTCTCCCAGTCCTCATCCCCGCACCCACTTTCTTTCTGTATCCTGTATTCAGCACCGGCAATCAGAATGCCTTGACTGCTCTGTGACCTAGACAGCTGCAGATTTTTTCCAGCAGGTTTGACCACAAACCAGGGCCTTGAACATTCCCAGGTATCTAGGTTGTTTCCCAAAACACTGAAAGAAACTATCTCAGGCCCTGAGCCAAATTTCTTAAACCCTCATACAAACTCTGTACCCTGACTCCCTTGCTGCAGGCATACCTGGGTAGAACATCACTTTTCTCTCACTGTCTGTTGTGAGGATCACTGCAGCACTGTAAGTAAGATTCCCCCAATAAATGCTTTGGACAGATAACCCTGGCATTTAGTGCTTCTTTCTTTGGAATCCTAACCAGCCCTATCTAGGAATGGTTCAGGACACTCCCTTGTGAGAACTCCCGTGCCACTGCTTTTGGGATGATTTCAGCCCTGGGTTCTGAGGGACAAACCAAATGGATATTATGCCATAAATAAAAGAGGTCAACTGCAGTCAAATGGGGTCAAAGCCACATTATTGACTATCCTTTCTAAAAACTGTCATGAGTTGCAGAGATATAGAGCAGAGAATAAAAACTATCATTTCACTGGAGTTGTAAGCTGCTGCTGTAAGACAATTTACCTAGGTCCATTTCTCTGGGAATGCCAAATTTTAATTTTCCTTTTTAAATTTGTTTTATGTATCCTTGCTGAAACAAAGTGTGATTTTTTACTCTTCTAATTAAGAACAGTAACTTTTTCATGTGCCTCCCCTAAGACTTTTTCTGATATACAAATAAGTCTGATACATGAAATGTTCAACTATATAGTTAGAAATAATCATTATAAATCTGAATTTCTTTTTTTAGTTTTATTTTATTTCTAACTGACAAATAACAATTGTGTACGTTAACATTTATGGGGTACAATGTGATGTTTCAATACAGGTATACATTGTGGCATGATCAAATCAGATAACTAAAACTATATATAATTTCCTATGACCTAGCTTTCCTATATAAGCAATGAGTTATCAACTGATTAGTAACTTTTTAATTAAATGATCTTTCAGGGTCTTCTCTCTATTAAAGGCAAATTTCTAAATACATGTTATTTCAAGTACATTAAAACACAAATTACATTTTCATCTTTATCTAGTAAGGCCTGCATTAACCAACCCAAGAAAATGAAAATCTGTTTCATACTATTATATCATATTAAGCTTATAATATAAAAGAAAATGCTGTGTGTATGTATAATGTCTTCTCAACTTGAAAAAATATCTCTGTATGATAATCTTTGAACTAAATGATGAATGAACAGAGCTACTTTTTAAATTCAACCTTTACCATCTTTGGGTTTTAATCCCAGAAATGATGTTCAATTTCTCAAATCAAATAACTTTGAGTAACTAGCTCTAGTTTTACAAGTAGATGTCAAAAATATGCCAAAATAATTTAATAGTTATATTTGTAAAAGAGTGTTTGCCAAGATTTATTATATAATCTCTGTTTTCACAATGCATACTAAAATCCTATTTTAATGAAAATACTTTTTTCCTGTTGGGAGTAGTGAGCTGGCAGACTGCCTCTATTCTGAATTAAAATCAAAAAAAAAAAGAAACTACCTTGAGGACCCCATACAATTTCTTTCATTTTTAAGGTCTATGGGTTCCCAGTACAATAGTACAAGGCTTTTCCTATTCTGAGGTATCTGGACTCACAGAGATCTATTTGAAGAAATCAAATCAAGGGAAAAAGTCACCAGGCAGTGTAAGAATACCTGTGAGTGATAGTTTATTATCTGCTTGAACTGACCAGAAGCTGGCTTTGGTCATTTGGGGAAAGAGAATGGTTTAAAGGAATGGGTCAAAAATTCGGAGAAAATAATTGATTTGTCTGAATCAGGAAAATTCAAGTTTCAGAATCTGGACAGAGGGTAGACTTCACAAATACAGCAAGTTGCAGAGGCAGAAATCCCTACTCAGAAGATGACAAAAGAAACTTAAGCACCCCGTTTCCCAGGCATGAAGCTAATGCCACTTAAGGGCCCATCTTTAGCACAAGTCCCTTCCAAAGTCTGAGGAAGAGACCAATGTTGTATTCATGTGATCCTCGATTTTTATAAAAGTTTCAAAAGTAAGGTATTTTAAGAGTCGTCATTTGAGACTTTGGTCTTTCCCCTCTGACTCTTTCCATCACACTTTGCTTCCTGTCTGGTGATGTTCAAGTAGCCATGGCCCTAGCTAGGGGGACTTTTAGTTGGAGTTCCATTTAGCTCATATGTGAAAGATATATGAATATTAAAATTGATATAGAACGTCCAAAATCTGACAAGTACTAAAAATGTACCTGACATAACCAATAACAAGTTTTGAAACTGCCAGAAACTTTTCTATATAATCAACAAAAACAAAACCACAAAATTCTACCTTTCGGACCTAGCAATTAGATTCTGACTTATCCTCCCATAAAAAAGCAATCCTATTACTGAACAAAATATATGAAATAACTGTTTTCAGGCATTAGACAACAAGCAGGACTGAGATTCTTGAGAGAAGGAAAGCACATGGGGTGGACCCCATATTTGCCCTGGCCTTCACCCAGAGAGCAGTTTCCCAGTCACGATGCAAGGAGCTGAAGCCCGGCAGAAAGGAGTGGTCTTGCTGAGCTGAAGAAGCAAAGATTGGAGAGCAGCCTACTGAAGGGGTGGGAATTTCCTGAGCAGGACTTTACAAAGGAAGAAGCTACACAACAAAATAGGCACAGGGTTTCCCCGTGGCTTGTTGGAGGAGGCTGGGCTACACGTGTGCAAGGCAAAATTCTGTAAGGCCTAACAAAAAGTAGTGGCTCTGGGGTCAAATGCTGAACTGAGATGCCAGATGTTGTACAATGCTGGGAGACTTTGGAGTTCTGGCCGAGACAGAATGGAGAAACCTTGCTAAGCACCACAGTCACTCAACTGAGACCCAGCAAAGCCACACATGAAGAATAAAAACTATACTATAGGACAAAGAACAAAACAACAAGAAGGGCAGAAGGACATGATAATATCAAGCTCCAATCCACATGTATGTGTTAAACAGAAAGGCTTTGAAGTGAAGCAGCAGAGTATCTCAGGCTGGCAGAACACAGAGACAGAGATTCCTGGGAGGCCTGGAGTCATTTAGTGTCAGGAAAGTCAGGGCTCAGCCACCAACATAGGGTTTAAGACAGGGCTCCTGAGAGATCATGGTGGCATTCTGTTACCTAACGAACAGGACAGATTATCAAAACACAGAATCCTGATTACGAGATCCAGATCCCAGGTAAGAGAACTTGGACATACGTAAGGTTCAGACTGACAGCAAGTGGGAAAATTTGGGAGGTAGAACTGTTCCAGTACCTCCTGTCTCCAATCAGAGTCAGCTCTAGGAATTACGCTCAGGACTGACACTACAATTGGAAGCTAAATTGCTCCAATTATCAGGATCTGAATAGTAGAGGGAGATGGGGAATCATACAGTCGATGAAAGGAGAAAGTTTGGTGACTACATGTCTGGATTCAGAGGAGTCAGCAATGGCCTAAATATATGATAGTAGTGTCAATGGAGAAGCAGCATAGCATAAACACACATGGGCAGGGGCTACGAGACCTTCCTGTCAGACACAATAGTCTGGAACACGGAAGGCAACTTGCCTCACTGCAAAATTGCCTTGGGGACGAGTCTGAGTTTTCTTCCTGGTGTTAAATGCACAGTCTAGTTTCTAATTAGGACAGTGTTTCACTCACAGGCCAGGATAACAGTGACCATTATATGCTTCTAAAATTACCAACAAATGCATATGTGAAAGAATAGAGTTGCATTCCCTGACATTGATGCTTGCTAGATTGACATTGTTTTAATGTATATAACATCAACACTTGCTAGATTGACATTGTTAATGCAGGTCAAAGAAATAATTAACAATCAAAGGGAATATTTTCCCCCCTCAGAATGGTCTATAAGCTGCCTGCATCTGAACACCTTCGAAGCGCTAGAAAATCAGGCATTAGGGGTCTACTCCAGAGCCTTCAGGCCAGAAACAGCCTCGCCAGTGATAATTCTAAGAGACTGGCTGGCTTAACAACAAAGGAAAGATTGGGCCAATCTTGGTAACCGGGAATTCTGGAACGCAGGGCTTGCTGATCCGTTCCAGTAGCAGCGGCAGGATTTTATGTTTGTGTCTGCTAAAACTATAAAGAAACAAACAGCAGAAATAAGAGCGAAAACTACTGCAAAAGAACAGACGGTATTATGAACAATTATAGATGAAATGATTGTGTACTTAAAAATACAAAGAAGTGAACTTTCTAAGGTATTCATCATGGTGGTTAGATACAGAAACACACACAAAAATCAGTACTGTTCTAGTGTTTATGCTTCTATTTCTACCCACTTCCTCTACTCACTGACTGATCTAAAATTTTATACCCAGATTCTTATTATTGCATTTTAATAATTTATATTATTAATCTTCTCTTTACAATTTGTTTGGAAATTTATATTTTTATTATGTTTGCAATCATTATAATAACTTATATTTTTCATTTAATTGATTTTACTACTCACTGTCAGTGCTTCTATAATACAACTTTACTGTTCTCAAAGGTTTTTTTTTATTACTATGATTCATCTCTTTGTCAGTTAGAGAATATCTCTGAGTAATGTCATCAGGGGTGAAACTCGTGTAGCACATCTTATGAGCTGTGCACATTGCAGAATGTCTTTTTGTTGCCACTGCACAGGAAAGGCAATATGCCTGCATGTGGGATCTTTAGTCATAACATTGTCATCGTCTCCCTTAACACTATAAATATTGCTTCTAGCATTGCCATCTAGCAGTGAAGGCATCCTAGACTCGCTTAATTTTTTTTTTCCTACACAAATAATCTAATTTTTCTTACTCGGATGTTTGTAGGATATTTTTTGTTTATCCTTTGAAATTCAGATATCTCAGCGTGATGTGTCTAAATATTGGCTTCGTTTCATTAATGCTGCCTGCTTCTCAGTGAGACCCTTCATTTTGCAGACTCAACACTTTCCTCAGTTAAGAAAAGTTTTCTATAGATGTAACTTCGGTTACTGATTTTTTACCACTTTTTCTGATCTCTGTTCGTTTATCTGTTATGTCGTTTCTCTTTAATCTTTCATGTTTCATCTTCACTGTCATCTCCATATCTTAATCCTTTCGCCTTGTATCCTGGAAAAGCTTCTCTAATGTGTGTCCCACATCACTGCTTCCCTTTGCTGTGATGTCAGTCTTTAATCTTTATTATTTCTAATGCATTTTTAAATTCCCAACTGGCAGTTTTTAGCATCAACCTAATATTTACTTACCTTGTCTGGCTCTTCTTTCATCTCGGTCTTTTGCCTTATTTCCTCTTTGTTCTCTTGTTCCATATTGTTCATGTTTTGAATTATTGAGATTATAAAACAATAGACTTTAAAATTTAATTCCATACACTACAATGCATTAGTGCCATGTATGAACTTGCATTTAAATGTTCTTTTATGCCACAAAATCTGCTCATAGACATCATGCTATTACACATTCTTTTTCTATTTACTCATCCTTGAATACAGACATAATATCTGTCCATAATTGGTGGAAAAGGATAGTACATGTCATTAGTTTCCTAATAGCTACCTGTATGTTCTAAAATCTCTATCTCAAATGTTAATCTGGAAACCCTGCTTCATCTGCACCTCTTGATCATTTTCTAGTTTTTAGCTATCACTTATCTAGTGTTTCTGCTGAATTAAGGAGGGGGCCACTGTCCTCATACCTAGTCAGCTGAATGTGTCAATGGACACATATTCCCGCACAATCAGTGGGAAAAAGAAAACCAAAAGAAAACAAAATAAAACACACAAAAAACAAAAAGAGCAACCTGCCCATGGCCACCTTTTCTCACTAACATCTTCAGGTCCCAGAATGGAAAGCAGCATACATGTTACAGTTTGCTTCTAGCCAATGTTAAGTTAGTAGACATTTTAGACCTTGAATGAATGTAAAAAGAGAGACTAAATGGAAAGCTTAGTGTGAAAGTAGGGGTAATTGGCTCCAGCTGCCTCTGACATTTGTTTAAGACTTTATATCTTTGTGATGGGAGGATTCAATGGAGAGAGATGAAAATTATTTTCTGTCTCTTCCTGTCTGACATACATTATGCCCTAGATCCCATTGGTGCAAAGGTAACTGAAATTTCACCTGGAATCTGGTAGATCATTAGCCACATATTGCTAATTCTGTGATTTCTGTGACTATAACAATATTTAATTGGAATTTATTGCCACATTTATTTTAATCAAGAACTGTATGCCAATAAGGATGGCACATACCCATGACTTCTTCTTCCCTTATATTCTTTCTCTTTCTTGCTCTAGCCCACATATATGGGAAAGAAGAATTATCACTAATCTGATCAGTCAGATACAAAGAGAATGACTGGACAATCATTGCTTGTGGATGAAGTCCAACTGTGCATTAAAACGTCTCATAGAGGGGTGAAGTACCTCTTTCCTTCCACTGGGCTTGCCATCCCCAAACAGACTCTATTATTTTTTTTCCTTTCTCCCAACCCTTCCTAGAGTTAGCCAGAGGATAATGAGACCCACGGTTTGGATTTGGGGAGGGGGTGTCACTAGTGGGAAACCAAAAGGCCCATGCCCTAACCCAATTTTCCACATCAATGGAATGAAAACCCAGTTGATGGTAAAGTAATAGTTCCTTGTGCCTTTATCTTTTTTTTTAGAATTGTATGAGGAGGAAAGGCAATGATGCCATGATTTGAAGCAGAATAGAGTTTTCCTTTGTCTTTGGCCTAATTTTATCTAATATACCCTAATGCATGCCAAATATAATAGGGAGTAAGCAAAATAGTCATCTGCCCAGTTTCTTAACCCAGTTTGTATTTTTGTATTTGTAGCAATTTAACTCATATTTAAAATAATTGTGAAGATGCGTGTGTGTATATATATATATATATACATACACACACACACACACACACACATACACATACACATATAGTGACCAAGAATAACTCCTGTAAGGAACATACTATGGAAGTTAACAAAAAGTATTTGGTATTAGCTTTTTCATGCTGAAATCTTCAAAGAAAATACATTTTTATCGACCAAATGGTACTAAATTCTCCAAATTTCATCTCAAATATATATTTTTATCTTTCCTCAGATAGTGCTTTTTCAATAAGCACATCCCTTCCTACTCAGAACTCCTATCAATTATGTCAAACATATATGTATGTGTGTGTATACATAAACACATACATATACACAAACAACATCAGTTATATTAAATAGTTATTAACAGAGAATTTCACACAATGCCTAGACACAGTTTCAAGTGTGTCTAATACATATAAACAATAAGACTTCCTAATCGATTTTAGTTTGCAAACACTCAATTCCTTTACCCATGTTAATGCAAAAAATATTTTCTGTATGACTCTTTCTTAGAGACTTGGGGTATAGACAAGAATAAGACAGAAACAGTCTCTAGTACACAACAATTGACTTAATTTCTTTTTCTTAATAGATAAATAAGGCATTGGTCACACCTACTTGCTTGTTTAACCTGGCAATATTTTAGAACTCACTCACAGGCACTGAGTTTTAAAAAGGATCACAAATTTTATCTCAGCTTTATTTCAAATGGATTTTTAATTCCTGTTTCTGCAACCACTGGAACCACCTTCTTAATTACACAGGAACCGTGACAGACACACATCCTGGGAAGCACAGGTCATGCTGCACTGATACTTGACCAGCTTCCTCTCCAACCCAAAGGCCATACTTACTAACCACTCTCCAGTAAAGCCAGAAAGATCATTACTTTAAGCAATCACCGTGTAATTTTTCTTCCTTCCTAGATTTTCTTGACTTTCCAGAATCATTTCTTAGCACTAGTTGGATTTTCCAAGGGTCCTTCATTTTCCCATCCCTCACCATAGTTAATCACTTTATTGTTGTCTTACTATATTTGCCACAGTTGAATCGCCATGTATTTTTATTTCATATAGTTGATATGCATTTACCTGAGTAGAATTTGTGGATAGCAAAGGTGTTGGACCTGTCACAATTACACTTCATCACGCTCAAGCCTCTTGTCAGTTACAATACTGCGCTTGCTATAGGTGTCAAAATGTTCAGTAAGTTTTTGTTCCTTTTGACTTTCTGTGGTCATTTGCTAGAGTGATTTAGAGTGAAGTTAGCCCGGGGTAGGTATTTAGAGCAATAAAGCACTGTCCTCTGGAAGATTTACTAGTTGCTCACCTGTTTACTACTCCTCTAACAGTGAGAACTGAATACAATCATTCTATATCACAACAATTATTCCACCATTTGTGATAAAGTGGTCTTTGATGGGATATGACAGAACCTATGTGAAAATTCCTTGCAGGCAGAGCTTTAGACAGCTACACTCTTAAAAGATTTCTCAAACACAATTCCAAGCAACACATTGTTCCTGGCTGTGATATTTGTACTTTTGAACTCAGTAGTATTGGTACACTCAAAGTAAGTGACGCACTATGAAATATGCCTTTTCTATGAAGAGTGGAACATGCTATGCTATTGCAATTCAAGAGTCATGCTTCAGGGTTTAACCTACAGATACACAAACAAACTCCACTCTGAATATCTGTTAGGGCACCCACATTCTGTACTTTCTCTTTTTCCTTTGTATCTGCAACCCAGTCACCAGAAACTGCCATTATTCCAGACTAAGAGAAAATGAGGAAGTGTATTAAAAAGAGATAAAGATAGAGAGATGTCAGATGTAGTCTTATTTCTAAGTACCTTGCTGGTCAGCTAATGGTCCCTCAGTGACCACATAGATAGATGTCCTGGAAGACAAAAGAAAAAATCAAACAACCCCATCAATAAATGGGCAAAGGACATGAGAAGAAACTTTTCAAAAGAAGACAGAATAATGGTCAGCAAACATATAAAAAAAAGTGTTCAACATCTCTAATCATTAGGGAAATGCAAATCAAAACTGCAATGAAATATCACCTAACTCCAGTGAGAATGGCCTCTATCAAAAAGTCCCAAAATAACAAATGCTGGGGTGGATGTGGAAAGATTGGAACACTCTTACATTGCTGGTGGGACTGCAAATTAGTACCAACCCCTGTGGAAAGTAATTTGGAAATACCTCAAAGAGCTAAAAATAGAAATACCATTTGATCCAGCAATCCCACTACTAGGCATCTATCCATAGGAAAAAATGACATTCTATAATAAAGATATCTGCACTAGAATGTTTATGGCAGCACAATTTACAATTGCAAAGATGTAGAAACAACTCAAATGCCCATCAATACATGAGTGGATTAATAAAATGTGGTGTATGTGTACCATGGAATACTACTTAACTACAAAAAACAATGGTGATTTAGCACCTCTTATATTATCCTGGATAGAGATTGAGCCCAAGTGAGATATCATAAGGTTGGAAAAACATGCACCACATGTACTCGCCATCAAATTGGTACTAATTGATCAACACTAAGGTGCTCACATGGTAGTAATACTCACTGAGTGCCAGTCAGGTGGGGGTGTGAGGGGTAGACAGGGTGTGGGGGGTAAACCCACAGCTAACGGAGACGGGGCACACTGTATGGGGGAAGGACACACTTGTGGCCCTGGCTTGAGCGAGGCAAATGCATTTCATATAACCAAAATGTTTGTTCCCCCATAATATCCTGAATGGAAAAAAAAAAGCATGGATGCTCTCTATCCGTTAAGAAAAATAAATTAAGTCAATTGTTGTGTACTAGGGACTATTTCTGTCTTATTCTTGTCTATACCCCAAGTCTCTAAGAAAGAGTCATACAGAAAGTATGTTTACCTCTTTAAGCTATTTGTTGCCTTTTTTGGTACTTCAAAGAGAATGCAACCAACCTTAGACTTTACGATATGCGCATTTGCCCAACGCTTCACTTTATCACCCCCTTCTTATACATTTTTATTTTCATACAAATAAAAGTTTGAACCTATCCCAATCTCAGACCTTATCAATTTTAGAAGTTAGCTCTCAAATTTGCAGGGCTATGAAACTAGATCTGGTAAGATCTCTTTAATGAGTGAGAGGAGTAATATCCACATGTCTGCCAACCAGCAAAGACTCATTACCTGATTGTTTCTCTATCTGTGCTTTGTAGAATGGACCAGACTGACTCACGGACCCAAGCATCACTGGATGTCAGGGTCAGATAAGGAAAGCCAAGGAGTCCAATTAACCCTAAATGTCTGCTCTGAAAAATCTAATAAACTTTTTTATTCCAGTGGCAAATACTGGGTTTGTCACTTAATTTCGGTCAGTGGGAAAAGGGATAGTATCAAATTACTGCTTTCAACAACCCCTTCCTGGGGCACATCTCACTAAAAAGTAAGTGAAATATTTAACCATGTTTCCTCTCCACATTTTTATATACTGTGCCTTATATTTAAAAAATACCAGCACAACTGATTGAAAAGTAACAAATAAAGATTATCATAAATTCACATCTCTTCATAAGGCTTTGAAGGAAGCAATCCTTTGATAGACATATGAGGGTTTAATTTTCAGTGATTTAGACTTCAGGCAGTGTGGTGTAAAAAATAGCAAGCTCCTTGTTACAAAAATGAGTCAAGAGTCTGGGTTTCAAGTATCGTTTTACTACCATTTAATAATTTAGTGACTTCATCAGGAAATCTCTGATCTTCAGGTTTTCCTTTCTATGATGAGAAAATATAGCTAGCTGTCCTTCAACATTCTTTGTTTTTGCTTTGATGGAAATAGCTTGTAAACTAGAGGAGAGAAGGACACAGGACAATGGAAAAATGATTCAGAGCATAGATCCTGCGTAAGAGTATAATTTGGATATCTAGTTGCTCAACTTTTTTTAAGATAAAATTGGTCATTTGGATTAATTTCTTGTGTGATTTATAATGAATAAACTCAGTGTGATCACGTGCCATGTTTGCAGGAAAGCCTAATACTCTGAAAAATGACAAAACGATAAAAACTCAACAGAAGTCTCATAGAACAAGGAAGAATACCACCTACATACGGCCTATCTCAGTTCAACCACAAGATGAAATGCAATTAATAATGCATAAGCAAAATCTGGATAGCAGAAAAATATACAGAAAATAATTATCAGATGAAGTGAACAGTTTTAGCAAAAGCACAAATGGTAAATTCAAGAACGGTTTAGCAGGAATGAAAAGGAAGAAATAAATAGCTTCAAGGAACCAAGCATAGGAAGAGAAAACAGAAATTTATATGTCTGATTAGTTATGCAGGAAGTACAGATGGATATATAGCTACCACCATAGTTCATTTCTTCATTAATTCATATACGAATTTATGTCATGTCATTGTGTGGTAGGCAGAATAATGGCCCCCCAAGAAGTCAGTGTCCTAATATCTGGAACCTGAAAATATATTACTTTACAAGGCAAAGGGAGACTGTGGATGTGATTAAGTTAAACATCCTGACATATAGAGATTATCCTGGATTAGCCAGCTAGGTCTGATGTAATCACAGGAAGCCTTACAAGGAGATAGAAGGGTCAAAATCAGAGAAGGAGATGTGATGATGGAAGCAGGATCATAGAAAGATCTGAGGATGTTATGCTGCTAGCTCTGAAGATAGAGAAAGGGATCACTAGCCAAGAAACAAAGCTGGGAAAGGCAAGGAAACAGATTCTGCTCAGAACCTCCAGAGAAAACACAGCCCTGCCTATACCTGAATTTCAGTCCAGTGAAATCCATTTCAGACTGTTGACCTTCAGAATTGTAACATTACATTTGTATTGTTTTAAGCTCCTAAATTTGTGGTAATTTGTTACAGCAGCAATAGCAAACTAATATACCTTGTTTTCTCCACCCACTGATTTGTTTCTGCCTCCAACAGATATAGTATATAGCAACAAATTAACCTACGTAAAAAATCATTTTTATCACAGCACTTCTTGTCTGAAACCTTCAGTGGCCCCCAATTCTCAAATGAAAGAATTTACTCCTTCCTGAGCTGGAAGTCATAACTTCTTAACATTATCCCCAACCTCCGTCTCAAATTTAGGCCTCAGTACTGATGACACAGATCTTTATTCTAACTACATTAGGCTTTTGCCCAGTTCACAGTCTTTCCTCTTAAAAGGTAATATCTTCAATACATCTATGCACAATAAAATTCTATCATCTGAGAGGGTTTCTAAATGTTAATAAAAAATAAATTGGCAGATTTACATACCTAAAATATTCAACTGTCTGAATGCTTTAAAAAAATTGAGAAAATATTTAAGAAAAATAAAACAAAAGAATATTTTTACGAGGTTAATATCTAATATATAGAGCTAATACAAATGTTAAACACATAGATGACTTTAGGCAAATCTGAAAAAGATCTATTAAAAAATTAGCTAATTGGAATATATATGCATAAAAATTTAACCAAATAAATTCAATTTAAATGATATATTATTTTAGCCTATAAGTTAATAAATATTAAAAATTATTAAAAAAATGCCAAGCAATAATGACATTAACGATGGCTTTAAAAAGTTAAAGTTCTATAAGATGGTATTTTGGCAATACATAATGAACAACATTAAAAATGTAATCTTCCATTTGATTAGTCTAACCATAAATTTGTATATGATTTTCACATTGAGTAGGTAATGATTTAAATTATGGTACATACGTTTTATGGAATTTATATACCCTAGAAGTTTTAAAGAACTTCAGAAAATGCAAATTAGAGAGTTATATGTGAAGTATAAGACAACAGTAAACGTATGAAAATGTTATCAGTAGTAATCAAAAGTGGTGAGATTATTTTTTTCTTTTCACATCTTAGAAATATTTTATTTTGAGCACATTTTGTGTAAAAATCAACTTTCTTTTAAAAAAACGTTCTACCTATCTTTCAAGTCTTACCTTAACTCTGATCCCTTGTTTTTTGTGTGTTTTTTTTTCTGTTATCAGACCAACATAATATATTGCCCCTTCACTTCTAAAGCACTGCACAGCAATTCTCATGGAACTCTGAGCTACTTAGTTTTCAGTCATTTATGAGCATAGAAAAACGAAAATGTAGTGTTTATTTCTTTACAGGATTTTTAACATGTAGTTCAATGTCAAAAATATAGCAGGTGATCAATTAATGTGTCATATTAGCCTAGCTCATTTTCGAACAGTTCTTGTGTTCCAAACAAGCATGGATATTTTTCCCCATGCAATTGACAGATATTTTTTAAAAGTAAAATTCTAAAACAAGAAAATGTGCTTATATATATATAAATTATGTTATGCATCACTAATAAAAGAAAATTTTAAAAATTTGTTACTGATAAAAACCTGGACATTTGAAACTCTCGTTCACTTTTTTGTCCCTGAATTGTCTGATAATACCCATCGGGGGTCCGTTCTAAAGCTATGTCACTTTCCCCGGCCTATTCCATCTCTTTCCTTTGCCAGAGACATATGCTACAAAGGTTCCTGCATATTTCATGATAAGGGCCGTCCTATTGCTGACATGTCCTTTGAGAGAGAAAAAAATAGCCATATGATGTTTTCTTTTTGCCTAATGCAGTATCAATCCCGTGAACACTACAAACTGGATTTTTCTGATAAACATTAATATACTTTACAAGTAAAGGAAATTCAGTCAAGCACTAAATAATCACTCTTGAGCAGAGATAAAATTATAAAGAATCAAGTTTCTGTGTTTAAATATATCTCCAATGAGGAGAAGGAAAACCCCAGCCCATTGAAATCTTCAGCATGCTTTCTAAACTTCAGGCTCAATGTTATAATATTTGCTGCCTTCACACCTGGTAAAATCAGATGGCCTTGAATGGCCTAACCATAGGTTCCCTCCCAACCCTGCTCCCACAGATAAGGTTTCCTAGACAAACACAACTCCTTATCAAAGGCCCCAGGCACAGTTCCTGCTTATCCCTGAGTATTCAGTTTCGATTTTTTGCCAACCTGTAGAATTATTCAAATAAGCCAATCACATCCTCCCATCTTACCCTCTTAATACTGCAAAACTTGCCTCCTACAGCCCCTGGGTGTTTCTGAGTTCAACTCCTTTGTGATCCTATATGACACACAGATTCCTCCTCCCTCCAAGCTATGAATATATGTGACTAATAATCTGTTCATTTCATCATTTTAGTGTCAGGTATCATATACTCAGTCATCCTTATAACCCCAGTGTAGCAATCTCTCCCTGCCCAACTGGGTGAATAGCAGGCAAGTAAACACCACATCAGTAAGGGAGCTTCTTGAAAATGTCTGGCAAGCTCCTGTATTTGAATTTGTTCTCATCATTTTTCCCCTCAGAATAGAGATCTTGGAAGAATGTAGTTTCTTCTTATAAAATCTTCACAATTAGATATGGCTAGAGTAATGGGCCTGGGTCAAAAGCTGTATACACAATGCTCCTCTGATTTCAGTTCTCTCAAGACTACCAAACATACTCAGCAGTATCCAGAACGCCATATCTCAATTTCCTTCCCATAAAGTCTTCAATGCACACACACCGAAAATATTGTCATTACTATAATTAGCATCCAAGTCCAGATCAAGGTTTTCTGTATGAGAAGCACAGCAGGATGCAGATCTTTTAGAAGACTGATGGAAGAAAGTTTCCCCATAGAATATTTTTAAAAATTCTTGAGCCAGAATCAAAATAACCTCAAATGATGGCTTGAATGGGCAATCCGTAGTTTCCGTCTAGTTTTTTTTTTAATTTTCTTTTTTTATTTCAACATACTACATGGGTACAAATGTTTAGGTCACGTATACTACCTTTGCCCCACCCACATAAGGGCTTCAAGCATCTCCATCCCCCAGACGGTACACACTGCACCCAGTAGGTGTATATATACCTATCCCCTCCTCCTCCATCTCATCTGCGCAATACTCGATGAATGTTACTACGAAATGTGCACTAAGTGTTGATCAGTTAAAACCAGTTTGATGGTGGGTACATGTGGTGCTTGTTTTTCCATTCTTGGGATACTTCACTTAGTAGAATGGGCACCAGCTCTATCCAGAATAATACGAGAAGTGATAGTTCACCATTGCTTTTTTTTCTGGCTGAGTAGAACTCCATGGTATACATATACCACATTTTATTAATCCATTCATGTATTGATGGGCACTTGGGTTGTTTCCACATCTTTGCAATTGTGAATTGTGCTGCTATAAACATTCTAGTGCAGATGTCTTTTTTATAAAATGTCTTTTTTTTTTTTGGATAGACATCAAGAAGTGGGATTGCTGGATCAAATGGTAGTTCTACTTGTATCTCTTTGAGGTATCTCTATGTTACTTTCCACAGAAGTTGTACTAGTTTGCAGTCCCACCAGCAGTGTATGAGTGTTCCTATCTCTCCGCATCCATGTCAATATTTATTATTTTGGGACTTTTTGATAAAGGCCATTCTCACTGGAGATAAGTGATATCTCATTGTGGTTTTGATTACATTTCCCTGATGATGAGAGACGTTGAGCATTTTTTCATCTGTTTGTTGGCCATTAGACTATCTTCTTTTGAAAAGTTTCTGTTCGTGTCCTTTGCCCACTTTTTGATATGGTTGTTTGATTTTTTTTCTTGCTGATGTTCCTGAGTTCTATACAGATTCTAGTTATCAGCGCTTTATCAGATGTGGACCATGTGAATATTTTCTCCTATTCTGCAGGTTGTCTGTTTGCTCTGATGATAGTTTCCTTGGCTGTGCAGAAGCTTTTCAATTTGATCAGGTCCCATTTATTTATTTTTGTTGTTGCTGTGATTGCCTTTGGGGTCTTCTTCATAAATTCTTTGCCTAGGCCAATGTCTATAAGAGTTTTTCCAACATTTTCTTCTATAATTCTTATAGTTTCATGCCTTAGGTTTAAGTCTGTTATCCACCGTGAGTTGATTTTTGTGAGAAGTGAAAGGTGTGAATCCTGTTTCAGTCTCCTGCATGTGGCTGTCCAGTTTTCCCAGCACCATTTATTGAATAAGGAATCTTTTTCCCAGTGTCTGTTTTGTCAAAGATTAGATTGGCTATGTGAGGATAGTTTTATATCTGGGTTCTCAGCTCTGTTCCTTTGGTCTATGTCTCTGTTCCTGTGCCAGTAAAATGCTGTTTTAATTACTATAGCCTTGTAGTATAGCTTGAAGTCTAGGAAATTGATGCCTCCCAATTTGTTCTTTTTGCTTAAGATTGCTTTTGTTATATGGGGTATTCTTTCATTCCATATGAAGCATAGAATTATTTTTTCTAGATCTGTGAAAAATGATATTGGTATTTTAACAGAGATTGCATTGAATCTGTAGAATACTTTGGGTAGTATAGACATTTTATCAAAGTTGATTCTGCTGACCCATGAGCATGGTATGATTTTCCACCTGTTTACATCCTCTGCTATTTCCTTCCCCAGTGTTTCATAGTTGTCCCTGTAGAGGTCTTTCACTTCCTTAGTTAGATATATTCCTAGGTATTTTATTTTCTTTGTTGCTGTTGTGAAGGGTATTGAGTCTTTGATTTGGTTCTCAGTCTGACTGTTGCTGGCGTATAGGAATGCTACTGATTTCTGTACATTGATTTTGTAACCTGAGATTTTGCTGAATTTGTTTATCAATTCCAGTAGTCTCATGTCTGAATCTTTGGGGTTTTCTAGATATAAGATCATATTGCTGGCAAAGAGCAATAGTTTGACCTCTTCTGCCCCCATGTGGATGTGGGGGTGGGGCTGCCTGAGACCTGCAGTCTGGAGCAGGCCTCACTCCTTTCCATTCTCTCCTATTCTGAAATTTCTCCCAGGCCTCTGCCAAGAAGCAGGACCTCAAGCCAGTGGATCTGCCCTGGCTGTGATGCAGACCAGGAAGTTTCCTGCTCAGGATCACAACCTGAGCTGGGAGCATGGCCCTCCCATGGGAGGAGGGTTGCCCCTCAAGCACACTGATCTGCCCCTGAAGACACACACACCTCTGTAGGCTCATTCACAAATATCTCTTCTGTGCCCCCAGGCAATGTGATTGAGACCTGGGTGTACAGGATCTGATCTGAAGGCCTGTCTCCTGGGTCCCAGAGATCAATCCCTGACCCTGCCAGGGAGAAGAGTATTGGTCTCAAGTCACCCACAGGGTGCCCAAGCTGGATCAATGGCTCTCTGCCTCAGGATTTGCCCTGCTCTCCTGGAGTCGCCAGGCAGGTGGCACCTGGGAGAGCTGGCAGGTAGGGAGCTCACAGTCTGAGTACCCCTCAGTCTGCTGTAGGGCCCAAGGAAGGGGAAGGGGAGAATGAAGCAACATGGTGTCTGCCCATCCGCTCAGGTCTGTGGGTCGGGAGATGCCCTGAGGTAGCTGGTGAGCCTGCAAGAGGCTCACCGCTCACTGGCGGCAGCCATCTCTGGGCTGGTGTTAGCAGGTCTCACCAACCACTCAGGAGCCCACCAGCAGTCCAAGATACAAGCGAGGAGAAATTTAACCGCTCCACCTACCTTTGTCACTGGTCTCCAAGCCTCTTGGGGGCCTCTCTCCTTCTAGTTCTCCTCCACAACTTCTTCCCATGGAGTCTTCTATAGTTTCAGCACCCTTCTTTCTGACCCTCATCTGATTTATGTTTGTTCTACCTGTTTATTT
>CAUYRT010004932.1:0-16611 GCA_963574885.1 Lepilemur ruficaudatus | reverse complement strand
ATGCATAAATACATACGTGCAGGTAGAGAGCCAGTGCGGGAAGGGTAAGGTTGGAAGCATAGGTTGAGGTCATGTTGGGAAGGACTTTGAGCGATATGGTATCGAATTTAGTGTTTCTCTTGCAGTCAACAAGGAGATTACAAAGATTTTTAGGCAAGAGAGTACTTAATGCATTGACTGTCACACTAGAATAAAAATTTTTCCCAGGGGCCACAGTGTTTTATTAGGAAAATAGAATAAAAGCTTCAAAAACAAAATGATCTTTCTTCCTCCCTCCCTCCTTTCCTTCCTTCCTTCCTTCCTTCCTTTTTTTATTAGACAGAGTCTCACTCTGTTGCCCGGGCTAGAGTGCCGTGGCATTAGCCTAGCTCACAGCAACCTCAAACTCCTGGGCTGAAGGGATCCTTCTGCCTCAGCCTCCCAAGTAGCTGGGACTACAGGCATGTGCCACCATGCCCGGCTATTATTTTCTATATATATTTAGTTGGCCAATTAATTTCTTTCTATTATTAGTAGAGACGGGGTCTCACTCTTGCTTAGGCTGGTCTCGAACTCCTGACCTTGAGTGATCCGCCCGCCTCGGCCTCCCAGAGTGCTAGGATTACAGGCGTGAGCCACCGCGCCCAGCCTGTTTATTAGTTTTTTAAGTGGCAAGTATAACTGTTTACAGTATCTGATTGGGTCAAGAGAAGGAAGTGAAGTTTAGGGGAGAGGGCTGCTCCGTGCGGAACCTGAACAGACTGAGTGGGATAAAGGGGACTGTGTATTGGGACAGGACATTTGTAAACGGTGCATTTTTTTCCATAGTAATCTACTGTCCTTGAACAAAGATGTATACTTCCCTGAACCATGTGGGAAAATGCCCACAATATCTGGATTTATGCATAAACTTATGTTTTTATGTAAAATTAGTTTTTATTAAAATATGATAGATAGTAGAGCAAGTTATAGTTGTCTTGTCTTATTTTGCATCACTTTCACTGTTTGTCTTTAATACAAATGCAGAAAGTTACTGCTGCTTTATTAACTTGCACCCTGCACACATCTCTTCTTTGTTCTTTGTTAAATATGAGCTGGCATATGTTAAGACTACGTTAGCATTTGCTCTCAGGGACTTCAGTGGTTTCTAAATTCAGCACTGTTAAGCCCCTACACTGTTTGCTTGAATCAATTGAGACTGCTATTTTTAGCAACAAAAGGGAATTGAAATAGCAATTTTCTTTCCATGTAATAGATCCCCAAGAGGAATACTGATGCAAGCTCTCTGTCATTTTCTATTCCCCCTAACCCCCACCCCACCCCAAGCTCTCAGAGGAAAGGCAGCTGTCATGGTTTGCGGCAGTATTAATCTTTAATCAATCAAGTGTTTTCTGCATTCAGGTGTTCAGGAGGAAGAAAATGTGTCGTGAGAAGGAACCTGCTTGGAATAACTAAGCTCTTATGCATGGGCTCTGCATTCAGAATTTGGTGGGTAGTGGCAGGGAATAGACAGAGGAGCTAAAAATAGTGTGTTTGCTTCCAGTGTTCCTCTAGTCTATTTTTGATGTTTGATTTTGATAAGGTTGATTGGGTTCTTACTAAAAATATCTGTTCCTAGCAGGTTGAGGACAAAAAGAGTAGAATATTTTTAACCTACACAAACTAAAGTATTTTTGTTGACTGTATAAAATCTGGAAGTGGAGCCCTGGTCAGTTGCCAGTATTTTATATAATCTGTAACAAGCTAGACACTTCTGGATGCCAAGTTTGGATATTCTTTTTAGCTGTCAGTTTCTGTCTTCTCAAAAGCTTGTAAATTTGGGTTCTGGTGTTACATTTATATATGAAGACATAAGCCTTTTTTAGTCTCCCTTTTTCCCCCTTCCCTTCTTTTCTTCCTCTACTTCAATTCTACCCATGATCATCATGTACTCCCCCAACCTGCCAGGTTATGGGTGATACCTGTAGCTTATTTCTGTGTATTGTTAACAGCTACCATAACTTATTCATTTATTCCATAGCAAAATGGAATCCGAGGACACCCAGTGTTAATTCAAGAAGTAAATCTTAGTGACAAGAATAGTGAACTGTCACTCCTTTAGTCATTTAGCATGCTTTACTAAACCAAAGTGGTTCATTTCCTCTTTGCCTGATCTTGTTTTGGACTAGAGTTCACTTCATATTCACCCTAGCACATTATGAGTGAAGTGGGTCTCTCTGGCATCGAAAAATCATATCTTTTCAAGGACATTCTTAGAATCCTTTGAAAGTGTAAATCTACAGGTTCATCATAAACAAAGTCAAACTTCTTTTTGTTAAATTTCTTAGATCTTATTTTAGATCACTGAGTTTTGATGTCGAGAGGGGACTGAAGAGTGTATAGGGTTTGTGTAGTATTTCTAAACACCACGTGGAAAAGCAGAATAGTATCGTAAGAGGTTAGTTTTCCATTCATAATCTCTTTTCATTCATTCACTCATCCATTCATCCAGCAAAACCTCATTAATCGTCTGCTTTTTGCCAGGCACTGTGCTAGCAGTTAGACTGTGGTAACCCAGATAGACCCTGCCCCTTGGAAACCTGTGTGATGAATGTCACTAAGGGCATGTACAGAGTACTGTGGGGACAGAGAATTGTGAGGTCCTAAATTAGTCTAGAGGTCAAGGAGGAAGGCTTAGCAAGAGAGAAGATGTTCAAGTGAAAACATCAAGGATGGTAGAGAAACACAGGTAGTAGTGTGTCTTAGTACATTTGTGCTGCTATAACAATACACAAAGAACAGAAATTAATTTTCTTATGTCTTTGGATGCCAAGATATCCAAGATCAAGGCACTGGGAGATTCTGTTATATGGTGAGCGATACTCTCTGTTTCTAAGATGGCACTTGTTGCTGCATCCTTGGAATGCTGTGTCCTGATGATGGAAGGCAGAAAGGCTAGAAGGCTGAAGGAGTGCTTCATGAAGACTCTTTTGTAAGGGCCTTAATCCCATTCATGAGGGAGGAGCCCTCATGGCCTAATCACCTCTTAAAGTCCCCACCTCTTAATATTAATACTATCTCTTTGGCCATTAAGTTTCAACACCTGACTTTTGGAAGGGACACATTCAAACCACAGCAGAGTGTAAATTAGGAGTATAGAGAACAATATTTGTGAAGAGAAAGCATGTTAGCTTAGAGAAACAGAAAAATTTCAGCACAAGTGTTGGGTATGCTTAAATAGGAGAAAAGTGGTGGGAGGTAAGGTCAGCTCATGGAAGACCTTATAAAGAATAAGGGGAGTGGGAAGCCATTGACAGGTTTTAGGCAGGGAAGGGATGTTTAGATTTGCACTTTGATCATTTTGGCTACAGTGTGGAGAGTGAACAGGAAAGGAGTGAGAATGGGACCAGGAGAATGCATTAGAAGGCTGTGTGTGATAGGTGGTTCTTATGATACGAATGATGGTAGCTCCAGGTGGTGGCAGTGGGACGAAGTGAATAGATTTGTGTTTCTGGTTTTATATAATTGGCAATAGGGAACTATCACATTTGGCAAAGGAATGAGATCATAAAAATGGTGTTTGAGAAAGATAATTAACTGAATAGCATGAATCGAGTGAAGAGGGACTGAAAGATTCCTTTCAGAAGTCCTTGGGATGATAGTTTAGACTGGGGTGGTAGTTGTAAGAATTAACCGGATAATATCTATGAAGTACCTTGAGCAAATATTCTTATAATGATGTGAATAATAAATATTTTGTTTTCTCAATTTACTGATAGTTTATTCTTGCTTTTCTGGGCCTACATATAGTGACTTTAGTAAAAAGGTTTTTTTTCCACTCACTTTAAAGACTAGAAATTTTATATATGTTTGATTCTTTATGCTAAACAGTAAAAAAAAAAAAAAGAAATGATTGGTTTACAAAATGGCATGGTGATTCAATGGTGTCATTAGGGACCTTGATTCCTATGATTCTGTTCCATCATTCTAGTCCATGGCTTCTACCTTCAAGGTTACTTCATAGTTCAAGAATTGCTGCAGCTAAAGCCATCACTTTTGAATTGGCCAGATAAAGGGCAAAAGGGGGCCTCTCTCGGCTGAGTCAACTTCCTTTAAGCAGCCTGTCTCAAAGTCCTTTACAACCCCATGTACATCTTATTCCCAGTATTTAATCATATGGCCATACGTAGCTGCTAGGGTAGTTAGAAAATAGTCTTTATTCCAGGCCACAATGTGCTGGGCTAAAAGTCAGTGTTCTCCTGCAAAGGAGGAAGGGAAGAACGGATATAAAGGAAGGCAACTAGCAAGCTTTGGCCCAAACTTGCATTTAACACATGAAAGATGGGATCCCAGGATAGTTTTTGCACATTGTATCTTATCATTTCAGTGTTGCTGTGAATGCTTAGATTTTTCGTTTTAAGAAACCACAAAAACAAGCAGTACATCTAATTTGGATGGCTTGGAAGCTGGTATTTGTTTCATTTGGTTTTCATTGAAAGTTGGAATATCAGGGTGGGAGTGTTTAGATCATTGTTTCCCAAAGATAAAGCAAGAGATGATCTTAGGTATTACATTGATGAATATTTTAAAATTTTAATATTTATATATATTTTTCTATACTAATAGTATATATTAATTGAAACTGGTAGTCTTTTATAAGAATCAAATAATTAAATAGTAATTATGTAATCAAGTTTTCCGTTAAATTTTATTTAAGAAGAAAAGGTCAGTTTTAAGAAATTATGAAGTGACCTCGGGAAGCACTGATTTACACAATGCTACCTTGATTTGGGGAAACTGGAGTAGATGAAGAGTTTACTGGCTCAGTTTACACTATCTTTCTATTCATAGTAGGAAAGGAATTCTTTTTTGGAAATGCAGTCCATGCACATGGTTAGAAAAAATACAAAAAGTAAAAAGAAAAATAAATCTCTTTCCTGCATTTCTGTAATCCCCCAAAAACAACTACCAACAGACAGTATGCTTTCGTTAGCTTTCTGAAATTAAGGATGAAGAATTGACTCCCCAGACAATACAGTATCATTTTAATAGTGAGCATCATACTATTATAAAAATAAAAAAATTATTGAAATTGATTGAGAGGTTTTCTATCCAACTACAGCAGCTATCTCTGCTACCACTGTTGGAAGATATGTAGCTTTAAAACAAAGAAAATATTTTTAAAAGCAAAAGCAGATCAATTTCTGTCCCCCCACCCATCTTAAATAGACAAATTTGTATTTTTTTCCACATTCATGAGTAAAATTTTTCTTTTATAATTGGCTGAAGTTTGACAGATAACTTGGTTATGTTTGCACATTATTGCAAATACATTATGTACCCTGTGACTTGGAGAACTAAGGGATGTGTCATTTCCTTTGCTGGGGAAGTGATACTTGGTCCCCGTTACCTGGCTATTGTGGTTAACACTGATTATTGTAGAACTACAGTGGTGCCATAGAGATGGCTAAGAGAGGCTCTGAGTTTCCTGTTTTATTTTTTATTTCTTCGTGCCCATAACTAATTTTTACACTTCAATTTTCTCAGAAAAATTTTACTTGAGAGGCAATGTTTGACTTACATGCAACTGTGCAGTGTTGGATTTGGTTTTGAGACTATTAGAAAATGAAAAAGTAATAATTTTGTCTACCTAAAAATCTCAGAGGGTAAGTTTTTAATGTTTGTACAATTTAATGTCATATTGTTTCTGCTGAATATTTAAAGTCCTAACCGTGAAATGGGTGATTTGTAGAATATCTAATATCCAAAGTGGATCTTACACATCATTGTATTCTCCATAGTCACACACATAATAGTTTCTAAAGACTATTAGTTTGATTGAAATTTGATAGTTGTTCGAAAGAGATAGTAAAAAATGTTCTTGCTGGGAGCATAAAGTGAAATCTTTTTGAGAAGTATGTTTAGTATCTCATTCTCAACCAAAGTTAGTCTGCTTTAGTATAATATGTTTAAGAGGAACCTGGAGACCTTCTAGTTTTAAAATGACAAAGTAATAATACTTCTGGGCCTTTTTTTGGAAATCCTTTCTAAGAATTATTAATAGAAGAATGAGAAACAGAAAGTTCCATTTTGATGCAACTAGGGAGCTTCTGTCATCCTTCATCTACAGTCACAGCAATAGAACACAGAGCAATGGTAAGTGACTTCACAGAGCAGACACCTGAGTGCTCACAGAGGCGCCACCATTGGGAAACAAGCAAGTTTGTCCCTTGGACCTTGGAACAGCACAAGAATTGGAAGTATCTGGCACCTGAGAAGACAGAAGTGGGTCAGGGCACTGAGCCAGGTGTGTTTAAGACTCAGGGGGATTGGGAGAGGGCAGAGGTAAGACACCTGTCTGAGAACAGGGCACTAGTAAAATGTCTGCAAACGAATAGCTGCCCAACTGCCCAGCAGCCAGAAGATTGGAAATTGGGGAACACTTTTTAAGAGACAATGAAGGGCCCCAGAGAAGACAGATACTGACTTTTGTGGATTTCCCAATAAAAAAGTTGATTTGCCCATTGATTGCCCTGTTGTATGGACCACAATATAATCGCCACATCTATGCACTCTGATCAACACTTTAATGCCTCCAAGATGAGACAGACCAAAACAATCAAGGAAAAACTTAGAGGAAAGAGAATCTAAGGAGTAGAGGAAAATGTAAATATGTAAACAATATGATTAATGTCCTCAGAGATAAGAGAAGATAATGGATCTGTAATAAGAACATGATACTGTTGAGAGGAAAAAAAGGTAGCATGTGAAAGAGCAATCAAAATATGAAAGAGTTCTTCAAAATTAAAAAATTGACAACCTAAATTTAAAAAGTAAGTAGCTTGGAAGATATAGTTGAAGAAATTTACAGAAAGTAGAACAAAAAGAAAAGTAAGATTAATAGGGAAATTGTTAAGTCCACATTCTGATTAATAGGAATTCTAGAAAGAGAAAAAAGTATGGGAAACATATAATCAAAGAATTAACATAGGAATTAACATAGGAATCTAACAATTCCTAGAATTGAAGGTCATGAATTTTAAGGCCTATCAATGCCTAGCACCAATAAATTGAAAGATTACTCTAAGATATACTATCATGGCAGAATCCTAAAGATTAATAAGCCCCAGGAACAAAAAATCTATATCATATAGCTGTGGGCAATTGTAAGAAAGTGATAAATATGTTTTTATCTAAACATAGAAAAGGTACAGTAAAAATATGGTATAAAAGATAAACTGGGAGTGGTGGCTCATGCCTGTAATCCCAGCTACTCAGGAGGCCAAGGTGGGAGGATTGCTTGAGGCCAGGAGTTTAAGACCAGTCTGTGTAGCATAAAGATATTCTATCTCTACAAAAAATAGTCAAATTAGCTGGGCGAGGTGGTGCATGCTTGTAGTCTCAGCTACTCAGGAGGCTGAGCCAGGAGGAGCACTTGAGCCCAGGAGCTCAGGGCTGCAGTGAGCTAATGATGCCACTGCACTCCAGCCTGGGAAACAGAGAGAGACCCTGTCACCCTCTTCCCTGCCACCCCTCCCAAAAGTTTTCTTGACCAGGATCCAATCCAGAATCATGTGTTTCATTTAGTTGTCACATCTCTTTAATCTCCTTTAACTTGAAACTTTTGACTGGCTGGCAATTTTGCAGAATGTTCATCAAACTCGTTCATTATGCAGCTCATGACTGTATGTGGTTTGCTTGCTCCACTGTTGTAGGCTTAAACGGAATAATCTAGGTACAAAAGGCTTTGTAAATAGGTAGGTCAGTGGCTAATAGGTGTTAGTGTAGAAAAGTATAAGATATTGTATTTGTAAAGCTGGTTTGAGAAACCAGCTTCTTAGGAAAGCAGTCTAAGTCTTGTGTGTTTTGCAGTTTGTAAGATCAATTAAATCTTGAGCATCATTCTTGAACTCAGCAAATGTCTGCTGAGCAGCCACCTTGAGCATATCACGTAGTAAGGAACCTGGAATCTGATAGAAGAATTAAGATGTGTCGACGTAAAGAAATACAATTTAAAATATAGAGTGGTAAAGTGCCATAAGACATAGGGGATGTGTAAAGTGCTGTGGGAGTTTAGAAAAGAGAAAGTTTTCTTTTGTTTGAAGTGATCGGGAACAGTGGAGTTGGTGGAGCTTCAACAAGGCTTTGACAGAAGAAGGCAGGTGCTGTGGTTCTGGGATCTTGGAGAGAGGAGAAAAGTTTACCACAGAGAGAAGGAGGAATAGGGAATTGAATACAGTTAGAATATATTTATCCCCTCGCTTGTGAAACATTAGTGAATTAGTTAACTAGAATATGGTATAAAATTGGATTCCCATGCCTCCAAAACTAGGAGACGAAAAGTTTCAGAAAAGCACAATCAAATTGATTATCAGGTCGGAGGAACTTTCATATGGTGCTCAATTTCATGTAGCTAGCTAGGTTCTACCACAATGGTTTATGAGTTAATAATGTTTCTTGTAAATAAAACTAATGATAAAACACATGGATTACCTTTGGAAGATGCCAGGGAACCAATTTATTTTGAAAATTGATAAATAAAGCTTAAAAAAACCCAGTTATCTTTTGTTCCTATGCAAGCTATATATCACGGTAACCAACTAACAAGGAGTAATTTCGCTGTGGAAATACTTTAGCTAATAGCTAAGATAAATGATTGAATTCAAATACCACCATCTTGTAGCCCCTAATGAAATAATGAATCTCAGTAGCTATCATCAGTGGCTGGTAATATAACAAAGATAACCAGACATGTGCTTCCTCTTCTAAATATGCAATATCACTTATAAAGTACTCTTACCAAAAAAATCAAACCTGTCTTTGATCAAGCATCTATATCCACCACTACAGGACAGAGGAGCATGATAAATGATACCAGGGGAATGCTTTCAGTAAATGCCAGGCTGAGAAAACACAACGCTATGACCTAATATCTTCAACAAATAAATTAGGGGTGGGGAAGAGAGAGAAATAGGTAGGTAAGGTAGGTGGGTAAATAGATCCTATAGATTAAAACATTCAATAGACATCTTAACCAGTTTTGGTATGGAACTTGTTGAATCCTGATTAGAACAAATTGTTAAAAGTTTTGGAAACATTTGGGTAAGTTTATAGTGATTAGATATTTGTTTTCAAGAAATTATTATTTATAATTTCAGGAATGTGATAATGATATTGTGATTATTTTTAATGGCAGATACTGAGATATTTATGGATGAAGTGATGTGATGTTCAGAATTCACTTCAAAATAATGTGAGATGAGAGGAAGCAGGTGAGGGTATAGATGAAGCAAGATTAAACTCAGGTTGATCGTTGGTGAAGCTGGGCCATGGGTACTGGGTGTTTGTCATACTGTTCTGGATATTTTTGATTTTTTTTTTAATCTAAAGTTTTAAAAAAATTCTGTACAGATGACAGCTGAGCAGGAAAATGATGAAAGTCTATGAGATTATGAAAGCTGTGGCTAGAAAGAATATGGATGTGTTTGCCATATTTCTGAATAGAAAAATTAGAGACCATCTTTTGTAATTTGAAAGAAGTGGTTCTAGGAAAAATACAAGAAAATCCTATTTTACCCATAACTTGTTTTTTATAATCTGTAAATGGCTTAGAAAACTCATATTGAGAGAATTGGGGGTGGGGAGCTCATTAATCTTTTGAAGCAGACACCTATGTTTTGAATTTATAACAAACATGATTCTAGTATTCCAGAGGTAAGATAATCTGTATAATCTGACCCATTATAATTTTCAAATATTTCTGCATAATCTGACCCATTATAATTTTCAAATATTTCTGCCACATAAACTTGTTGAGGTTATAAAAGAAATATGGTTTCTTACAGAAGAATTAAATTTTATTCAATTACTTTTTACTACCCTTAATTTTAAAAATTAGTATATTAAGGTATAACATACACAGTATGTACTTAAGTGGTACAGCGCAGTGGATTTACACACACACAAACACACAGTGGTAACTGTCACTCTGAAAAGATATAGAAAGTATTACACACGTCCTCTTGTATATAATTGGTGAGTCCTAACTATGACCAGTTCTTCATTGTAGTTCTTAAAATAAACTATTACTTTTTTTTCCTTTCTCAGTTGTCACAGGTGGTACTGATGGAATTGGAAAATCATATGCAGAAGAGGTGGGTGATTTTCAAGACCCTTTTTTTTGGTAAATAAAAAAAGAGAGCAAGTATGGAATGATTTCTTAGAGTAGTTTTGATTTTTGAAGTTAAAAACACAAATAGAATGTTGTATAGTACAATAAATGTTCTTTGTTTCTACCTTGTCAGAAATACCGTGTTTGCTTAAATAAAAATATTTAAAGCAAATTTCTGTGCAAAATAAGTATTAAACTTTCTATGCTGGTTAGTTGAAAATTAGGAAAAGTTAAGTGTAATTTTATTTTATATCATGTAAATGTAGACAGTCCTCAGTTTTTAAAGTCAATTATTTTGAACTATTTTCTGAAAAAATAGAAATATTACCATAGGTGGTTATATTTTCAGGCTAGCCCATAGCATCATTTTCACAAGAAGGATTGTGGTTAACAGAAGGATATTGACAGATACGAGCAAAAGATTTAAGTTCTCTGTAATGCAGTGATCGGGAAGCATAATATTAATTTATTCAATTTCGTACCTTAGTTTGCCTTGGTTGTCCATAAAGTATAATACCCAAATTTAAATTTAAAAACTGATTATATTTTTAGAAATTCCTAACATTTTAACTGTAGTTTTCTTTGCCAGTCCTTTGGTCTGAATTTTATATATCTGATCTGCAAAAAAACTTTCTTAAAGCTAATTTTTAAGTTATGAAGTAGTAGACACTTAATTTTAAAAGCCAGATAGTATAGGTGGTACAAAATGAGAAGTAAAAGTCTCCCTTCTTAGAAACTCTTTCCTTTAAACCTTTAAATACTAGCTTGATTTAGAAAGATAACCCTTTGGGTAAAGTCTTCATTTTGGATTGTCTGTTCATACACTCAGGTTTATTTATTTTTTAAATTTGAATTATCAGCTAGTCAGGTTTTCTTAAAATGGGGCTATATCTGATTTATACTGTCAAGTGAAATACACAGGTGTGATTCAAATCTTTTATTGTTTCAGTTAGCAAAGCGTGGAATGAAGGTTGTCCTTATCAGCAGATCACAGGATAAACTGAACCAGGTTTCCAGTGAAATAAGTAAGTTCTCACATCAAACGCCTCGTGATTACAAAAGGAATATAGCTAATCTGAGTTTAATGTTTTAAAGCACTGACAAGTTTAATGTTATCTAGCACTGACATTTATTTGTAGTTTGTGCTGTTCATGGCATGTTTTAAAGATGGATCATCAATTTTAAAAAATTGTTTTAGGCCTATTGTAATTTGCTTAAAATATCTTACTGTCTCATTTAGTTTCTGTTGTCAAGAGTCAGATTCTCTGATTATTTAATCATGTTCTACTGAAACATATGAATTCCTTTTCTGTTGCTTCATTTCAATATTCTTGAATTTTTTTTTTACCATTTTGATTTCAGTATCTCTAAATGTATAACATAAATGATTGATGAAAAATATAAAAGGTGACAAATACACTTGTGACAAGGCAACTATTTTGAACTTTCCTCTTAGCTGTGATTGAGACTTCCATAACAATATGGCAAAGATTCTCTTAACTGACTTATACTTAACCAATCAGATAGATAAGCCAGTGCTGTTCAATTTTTGACAAAACATACTGACTGATGTCCCCTGTATGTTATTTGTGACCAAGAAGCTTCTGGTTTGGTATGATGCTTATTAAATCTTCACAAGTCAAATTGTTTACTTATTAAAATAAGTCAATTGTGTTTGTTTCCAAACTTTACATTTGCTGGGTACATTTATTCTTAAATATTCAGTAAAGTGATGAATCATTAGTATAAAAAGGAGGAGTTATTTCTAGAAAAACTAAGTTGAATGTTCTGGGAAAAAGTAAGTAAAACGAATTCTTTCAGAAATTGACTGTCAAATTAGTGGTGAACAAGACAAATGTAAAATATTGGAAAAACTTATAAAATGTAATAAGAAATTTGCCCCACTAATTGTTCCATATATGTTGAAGTTTTTGCTGCACTTTATAAGAAGTGCAACTGCAGCCATAAATGATGCGTCATGGATGTGTTGCATGCAGGAAAGACTATGGAATTCCAGTCTCCAGATCCAATCTCAAAGATAAGGACCTGGCTCTACACAGAGGATTGGTGAATGAATTACACTTATATATAGTTTAAATTAAAATGATTGCAACATGTATTATATCTCTGTGACTCCTTGCTTTACCTAACTTCTCTGAGTAGTAGCAACTAACAAATTGCCCCAATTCTTTCTGATGAGAGAAGCTTCCTTCTATTTTATTATTAACATTACCACCCACTACTAACATTTCTATAGTGCTTTATTATTTATTCATTCCTTCATATGTGTTATCTCCTTTGATCCTCCAACATCCTTGTGAGGCATATGTTTTTGTTAGTATTTAGCTGATCCTGTTGGACAGATGTCATCTAAGTGCACTTCATTTTTAGATATCGAACAGAGCTTTATCAAAGATTCCCAATATTATTAATAAGTATGTTAAATCTTAAAAAAAATTGTTTAGCCTTGCTGAGAGCACAGATCTTTACAGAGCTGAGCATACGGTATATAGATATACAATGGATCTTTGGCATTTAAGGATTTTAACATTCAAGGTTTCAACTATGTAAACACAAACCCTAAAGGCCAGGACATACAGTATTTTGTGGTTTTGCTGAGGTGTGAATTTGAATTAAGCCATCCTACTAACGAGCCTAAAGTAGTTGCTGAGATAATAGGTGAACTTACCATACCTCCTGGATCTTAGGACTATTTAATTGTTAGCTACTTGTAGTCCATGTGTAGAATAACTCTTAAAAGTGATAAAAATGTTAGGTTTTTATGTGTGTTCACAGAAATTGGCTCTTAATGAAAGCAACTACTATTTGCTAGACATAAAGATTCATAGACAGAAAACAGAAACTTTTAATTAAATGGAATATTGAATTTTGAAATGCTGTATGAATGAATCCACCATCTACTTGATACAGAAACCAGAAAAGCTATCTCATGACACTTTCCGCAAGTACTGCAGTCTGTGCAAAAATTGCTCAATGAGTCAGAAGATATACTTTTATGATATTTGAGAATTTGGTTAACTTGTGATATGCTATGACACGTGACTATTGGCAGAAATGTGATTCTGGAGAAAGACAGGATCCTGTTCAAACATTTTTATGAAGGAACAGATGGTAAAGGCACTGAATTGACCTTTATTAAAAGGAATATTTTTTCCTTGTTGAAAATTATGAAAAATGTTTTTCTGAGCATAATATACATTCAGTAGAAGAGGTGATATCAGCAGACTCTGTCGTCTGTTCTAAGCTGAAGAAATGCACAGAAGAGATGTATAAGTTAGGATAAGTTTTTAACTGAGATGTAAACCATCCCTTTGGGAGGATAATGTTTTCACGAACATACCTATTCCAGGAGAAGGAAGGACCAGGATTTAACGGTTGACAAAAACGGACTAATTCTTCAGTTCTTCGGTTATGTCTTTAGCACATCTTTATTGAATTCCTGTGTACCAGGGACTGTGCTAGGCTGTCAAGAAACAATGGTGAGCAAGGTGGATACAGTCCTTGCTCTCATGGAACTTACATTCTAGTGGAGGAAACAGTGAAAACAAACAGGTAAAAAAACCCAAAGCAAAACAGAACATCAGACAAATAAATAATTGCAGTCTATACTGAGTGCCACGAAGAAAACAAGGAGCTAGAGAAAAAATATTGATAACAGAGAGGTTCTTATTTTGTGGCAACAAGGTGAGTTTTGCGACTGGCACTGTGATAAGGGGGCCAGAATAATGGCTTCTTGCCCATGATGGCACTCCAGTAATGAAGCTGGAGCCTCAGTGAAGGCCGTATCCTCTGGGCCCCTTTGAGGGTGTAATGGTGGAGGGATTGTGTGTGTGCAAGTTGCGCTTGATAAATCACTCCAACATTTCTGTTTTCTTAAGTCTTTGGATACTGCTTCTATGGTACACCAGGCAAGCTGTGGCCTCCCAGTCTCATTAAGCGTAGGCTCATGGAGTGCAAGTTTGAGTTAGCCTTAAATCCTAAATCTCTGGTATGTGAATCATATATAAAAATTTGGCTCAATCTGGTGTTATATTCTGTTTCCCTTGGTCTAACATTCTTAGAATCCACACTTATTTCCCAGATTTCTACCCACACAAATTAACAAGTTTTGTGGTAATTTTTCTGTTTAAGTTATTGGTTTATGGATCAGACTTTGCACTGCAATCTAGTCCTATTAAGGATGGCAGTAAGGGATGTGAGCTAGGGTTGTTTTGTTTGTTTGTTTGAGACAGAGTCTCACTATATTGCCTGTACTGGTCTTGAACTCTTGGGCTCCAGGGATCCTCCTGCCTCAGCCTCTGGAGTAGCTAGCTGAGACTACAGGTGTGTTCCCCCGTACCCAGCTGCACTGGATCTTGAGGAGATAAGGAATTCTCTTGCAAGGAAACTGCCCCTACTGTTACGGTGAGGCTGTTACAGGATCCTCAAGCCAGAGAACACTAATCTCCTCAGACACAGGAAGGAGAACAAGCTATTTCTGTTTCTACTGGCAAGGGAGGCTCAGAGTAGCTTAGGAATTCAAGATTATCTGTTTCAGCAGAGGCCACCCATCCCAAATCTCGGGGTCTCACTTTTTCTCATACAGTGTTTTTACTTTCACATGTGAGACATAGTGAGTCTGTGGAATTCAACTTACATTGTAATTCTGTAACTGGCAGATTTAAATCTGATGTTAGCAAGGTAAGCTCTATGACTATAAGACATAAAATTTTTTATTAGGGTAACCATAGAAGTTCTCTGGTTTTCTTATGGTAAGTGTGAACTGAAAGTTTAATGACTGGAGCTTATCATGTTCATTCTGCAAGTGTTCCAGTGCATTCAGAAGAAGCCAGACCATACCACAGTCTGCCAGGCTCCAATGTAGCAACCACTTGGTCCCCCAAGGCACTTCTTCAATAGGTACTTCTTTACAATCAGCAACCAGGGTTAATTTGATTAATGGTGATACTACTTACTGCATCACAAATCACTAGCATCTCGTTTCCCATGGAAGGAACTTGGCACTATGTTCAAGCCTAAGGACACAATCAAACCAGTACAAAAATCCTTTGAGTTCTATTTCTTGGGATCCCACTCTTGTTACTAATTTATCAGTCAGAGTCCAGTCAGGAAACAGAAGTCACACCAGTTAGTTTAACTAGGCTAACTTGTCTTTTCTAGTCCAGCACTTAAACTCACTCCAGTGGGCTAAATTCATTCCTCTTATTTCCATGTCTGGCTGAAAGAAGAAAATAGGAAAGGAAGAGATCGAAGAGAAAAGTACTTCCCACCTAAGAAAAAGTAGGGGACCTCTTCATGGCTGCTGTAATTTTCTAACTCTCCTGTCATATAAACTTTAGCATTTTATGCTTTTAGAAGTAATTCCTTTTGAATGTGGAGGTAGCCTACTCATCAATATCAAAGTTCTTCAGACAAATTTTAAATGGATTATATATAGTTTAGCAGGAAACTAAATGTTTCGCCAACAAAGGATAAGTGCTTTGTCAGGATTGACTGACTGTTTTGATGAAATTACAGTTCTTTGTAAGGATACCTGTCACCCATTTAATTAAGACAAGCGAAAGCCCTCACACATATAATAAGCTTATTTTATTATCATTCTTAGCCAGGATTCATATATTAGGTATTTTTGTCAATTTTGATTTGTCAAAGAAAAAAGGCTTCTAGATAATTTTTGAATGCTGAGCCAAGTTTTTATTTGCAGTAAAGCATAATACAAAGGACACTAACTTTCAGAACAACCTTTTGGCTCACAGAATATAGAGATGGTGATATTTACAATTCATGTTATTGATATGCATTAGTTGGTTATTCTGATCGGGTGCAGTTTAATCAGCTTTGATTAAAAACTCCATGTTTCTGTCTTTGATTTAAAAAAAAATCAAACCATGATGTTACTCTTTTTTATTACTTGCCTCAGGGTGTAAAGCTTTTGAATGGCCCTATAACTCCATGGCTTCATCTTTTGAAATATAAAACTTTTAGAAATGTAAATCTTACTGGTCTGTAGTCAACAGAGGAATAGGGTAAGGTAAAAAAAATGTCCATTCCACTTTTTCAATCCTTGTGATCAAATCTGTGCAGTTAAGATGTGGAGTTGACCAAATAAGTTTGTTCCAAAATTTTCTGAGACAGTAATAGTATCAATTAATGTGATATGTTATTATATTTAGCCTGTTTCATTTTCATAAGGGCAAGAAGAGGCATTAGTGTAAACATATAAGGACCTTTTTGTTTTATGTTTAATAAAACTAGATCCAGATGATGGTAGGATTAGAGAGTTCATCTGATACAGTCCCTAGAGTCATTTTTTTTTTTTTTTTTTTTTTGAGACAGAGTCCCACTCTGTTGCCCAGGCTGTAGAGTGCCGTGGCATCAGCCTAGCTCACAGCAACCTCAAACTCCTGGGCTCAAGCAATCCTTCTGCCTCAGCCTCCCGAGTAGCTGGGACTACAGGCATG
>CAUYRT010004931.1:0-14245 GCA_963574885.1 Lepilemur ruficaudatus | reverse complement strand
AGAAGACAAATGACAAACGACAAACACACAAAGACGGTACAAGACTACAGCACCTCTCACCTGCAGGGTCTTTATTTTTAGCACTGTTCTTTTGGCATCTGTCCCAGTCTACCCCAACTTTTCCCACCGCTATTTTCTGTTCTCAAAATGTTTTCATCTCAGCATGGACTGGTTCTCACCGCTCTGCCTCAGGGAGTTGACGTTTGTGTCGCCTCCTTTGCACTTTCCCGTTTTCGTGTCAAGACACCCTGGCTTGTTTGCAAGTCACAAGGCGTCTTGAGGCCAATCAACAAGAAACAATCCATGTGAGAACAGGTGTTCCGAGAACTGCTTTGTTCAAGCATGGCTGAGAGATGACCCAGTGTCCACCACAACACCTGGTTTTTGTTGAAATTTAAAAGAACAGACAAGGTGTTTTAGTCTGCTCAGGCTGCTGTAACAAACATGTTATCAACTGGGTGGTTTATAAACAACAAATTTGTTTCCTACAGTTCTGGAGGCTGGGAGGTCCAAGTTCAAGGTGCCAACAGATTCAATGTCTGATGAGGACCATTCCTCACAGATGGTACCTTCTCATAATTGAAGGGACAAACAGACTCCTTTGGTCCTCTTTTATAAGGGCACCAATCCTGTTTATCTGGGCTCCGCCCTCATGACCTAAACACCTCCTAAAGGTACCACCTCTTAATACCATCTCATTCGGGATTCGTTTTCAACATATAAATAAATATCTGGGAGCACAAACATTCAGACCACAGTGTAAGGGTATAAATTAGCACTTTTTTTGAAGGTACAGTAACTTCTGCTATTTTAATATAAACAATGATTTCTAGAGGTGACTAGCAGTTAGTGCATAGAAAGGCCATTCAGGGTCTGTAAAAGTGGTGTGGGTTATTGCAGAGCTTGAATTGGCAATGGGGACACCTGTATAAAGGACAGTGAGTTATCAGGAAAATGTGAGGATATATATAAGGTTCTTCACATCCTAAAATTATGTGTTATACTTAGCCACCATGGGGGCAGAAAAACAAACTTTCATTTGTAGTGGACCATGGAGTTAATTTGATCTGTGCATCAAACCTTCCAATTTCCCTTCTGGCCACAGGGACGTCCTTGTTACTCAAGTAGGGCCAATCAGAGGCCTTCCCTGGGAGTATGTTGATTTTTCATGGCTGGAAAAAACCTGTTCTTTTTTCCTGGTATGGTGAAAAACTATCAATGGCCCTGTTCCTGCCACCCAGGAAAGACTTGTCTGCCATAGGAAGTCATGAGGTCTGCCAACATGAAAAACAATCCGAGATAAGGTGATATAAGAGAGAGACATTAAATTCAATCCCTGGTTCTCATTCCTGAGGCCCAGGTTTCTGAAGCTCATCCTTAAATTTTGTAAACATTAACTTTTCAAAAATTGCTATGCTATATAAAATACATTAATTTTCATACTTCAGCTCTAATCCAGTGAAAATATCAACTGCTTAAATTACTATGACATGTAAAGAAGTGTGGCTCAGCTTGGCATCTTACTCAGCCTTGGCTGCTGTAATGAAATACCACAAACTGTGTAGCTTAAACAATAAATATTTATGTCATAGTTCTAGAGGCTGAGAAGTCTAAGGTCAAGGTGCCATCAAGGGCAATTTCTGGTGAGGGCTCTCTCCCTCATTTGCAGATGGCCACCTTCACACTGTGTCCTCACATGGGAGAGAAAGAGGCAGCTCCAGAGCATGTGTAAGAGCAAGGGCCAGCTCTGGTCTCTCTTCCTATTTTTATAAGGACACTGATCCCATCATGGGGACCCCACTCTCACAACCTCATCTAAACCTAATTACCTCCCAAAGACCTCACCTCCAAATACTCTAACATTAGGGGATGGGGCTTCAACATATGAGTTTTGGGGGAACACAAACATTCAGTCCATAATACTTGGGAAAAGATTTTAGAGTGAAATAGAGAAAGGCAAGGATGTTACTACTGAACCAGGTTCATTTGGCTGCTGCCCAGGAGGAAGCCAATATGCTGAGTCAGCAGGCATTACAGCAGAGAAAAAGAGTTTTATTCCACATAGCACTAAGCAGGGAGATGGGAGAAATTTCTAAAATCTGCCTCCCCGAGAATCTGGGAGACAGTGTTTTTAAGGATAGTTTGGCAGGCAAGGGATTAGGCAATTGGGTTTGTTAATTGGGGCAAAATTATAGGGATGTAGAAATCATCTTCTTGTGTTGCTTCAGTCCCTGAGGTCCCAATCTAGATGAGTCAGTTTCTTGGTATGGGCTGCTGGTCTGGTTGGGTCAGTCAATCCACTGGAATGCGGGGCCTGGAAGGTATCTTAGAAACTATCTTTAGGTTTCAAAAAGGTGATGTTATCTACAGAGAAAGTTAAGAATATTTATGGAGACCAGCTAAGGGGAGAAATTAAGAATCTTTATGACCACCAGCTGCGTGGCTCCAGAGTGGCCGTTATAGAGAAGCAAACAGGGGGACAGTGACTAATTATTATCATTATTTTTAGCTAGGCCCTTACCGCAGTTCTCACCCTGCACCATGTTATTGACTCGTGTGAAGGGCAGTTTCAAGAAGGGAGGAAGGAAGAAATGAATGAGCAAAAAGAAGAAGGAGGTGAAGAAAAAAGTTGCAATTTCTATTCCTCTAAAAACCTTTCCCTCCAGATTCCATAGGTCAATAAATTCTCTCTCTCTTTCTCTTTTGTTTAACCTATTTTAAATTGGGTTCTGTCACTTGCAACTGTAAGAATCCTGGTTAATTCACTACTCTTTCGAGAGTGTTACAAAAACTATTCTAGCATAGAATTATAGAATTAAATAGTGAAGGATACATTCCTGATGGGAATTCTCCCAATTCTGTTGTTCAAATACTGTCTTTATCCAGTGAGTCCCTCTCATCATCCGTAACAAATCCCAACTGTAATCTCTGTCCTTCCTTCAATAAACATGGGAGAGAAATCTTACTGAGAACTTTCAGAAAAGAGCTGACGAAAATTCAAAAGGAAATATTACAACTTAATCACTAAACAAAAACATGGGCCTAAAGGTTCTGGGAGATGCCAATTTAAGATAAAAATAATATAAATATGGAAAGATGTAAATTTTTAGGAAAAATTCTTCATTTTCTAACAAAGTTCATTTTGCATTCCATTTCAGTTTAACCAGACTCTTTTTCCTATAGTCCCTCTTCAATTTTTTTTTGTGTTAATGTCCAACTCTGCTTCATGAAGAGGATATTATTAATATTATAATTTGCCATTACATTATAAATCTATCATCCCAAAGTTTGGGGTTTGATTAATGTTCTCTGTCATGGTTAGGATCTTGCCAGCTGGTTTTTTGCTTAGGCAAAAGAAAAGTAAACTAAGAAAGTGATGAATGAAGCTATGTAATTTTAAAAATGACTGCATCTTTCTGGCCTTCATTTGAGTTAAAAAAGAGAAAGAAAATTGGAAGAGTTAGAATGTTTAAAAAAAAGTAATAGATGAAATCAAATTCTAAACAAAATTAAAATGTATACTCTATGTTGACGAATGCAATTCCAGAAGAAATTAAAGATTATTCTTTGGAGAACTCTTGGGAGAATGTACGCTCGTCTTCCAGAGCGTTATATTTTCCTGATCCTGTAAAAATGACACGATGTCCAACTTGCTTATTGCCTCTCTTCTTATGAAGTTAGCTGTCCTTTGGTTGCAAATAAATTTAAGGGAGGATGAACCAAACAACCCATTGTGTTGCAAAGAGGGATAAAGGGATATGCAGGCCAGAGGAACAAGCTGTTTGACAGTGAGTCCTTTTTCTTCCCAATTACTTCCAGTTTCAAATTGTAGATTGCATGCTCTGGAATCCTAGGGCTAGAATGGTGGGAAAGAATGGGGTTGGTTTTCATCCCCCACTAGCCTTGATTTCCAGCTCTTACACTTGCCAATTATTTGAACTTAGAAAATTCCTTAAACTCTCTGAAACTTTGTTGTTTTTTTAAAAAGTAGTGAGGATGAAAATATATTTTCCCCAAGCTATGCAGATAGATGTAAACAGGCGTGAAGTGCTTCATAATGCTCATGGTGCAAGGTGACTTCTTTATTTTAGAAATAGAATCCAGCTCTGAGCTCTACTTTTCAAAGTCTCTGTAAGTCCAATGTTGAGACAGCAGGGGTGAGGCCATGGATTTCAATCTATTATTGTCACTACTGGAATTTATACAGGTGGGTGACTCTAATCATAGTGGAAATTAGATCTCTGTATGCCAGCTTGGCCAGAGGGACCCTCACTGATGTTCCCCAGGGGCCCTTGCAGCTTCCCCCATACCAGACCCTCAGGCCCTCTATAGGACTTGTAACCTTCCCATTCCTGCTCCCCAAGATCTTGGGGGAACCATATCCAGGGATTTGGCTCCTTTTCCTTCACACCTTGAAGACCACAACCTCTTTCCCATCCACCCAGGCTTATCTCTTCAAGGGCCTTTAAAAAAAGCCTGCTAATTCTCTGCTGGGGGTGAAGGAAGGGCAGTATTTCCAAGACTGCAGCCCTCTCTTTTAATTGCTGCAGAGATGACAAAGTAGCTAATTTTTTGGGCAGGTCATTCAGTCACATGAACTTTTAGGAAAATTGCCCTGCTGTGTAAGCTATAAAAATTTCCATACTTTTCCAGCCACAATCCTGTGAGAGCTGGAGTTGCTGAAATTGTGCTTAAGTTTGATGTGAGAAGAACTTTTGTAGGAAGACAGAAGAATGGGGGAGGAAAGGAAGGGACGGAAGGAAAGAGGAAGAACAGAAAAGAAGGAAGGAAAAGATGAAATTTCTAAGTCCCCTTGGAAATGTTCCACAACCTAAGAAAAATTATCTCCTAACAGTGAGGATGTGGAGAGACAAGAGCCCTCATAAGCCGCTGGTGGGAGTGTAAAATGGTGCAGTTGCTATGGAAAAACAGTTCTGTAGTTCCTCCGAAAGTTAAACATAGAATTGCCATGCAACCCAGCAATTCCACTCCTTGGTATATATTCCCAAGGGAAATGGAAATATATGTCCACACAAAACTTGTACATGAATATTCTTGGCAGCATTAATCATTATAGTCAATGTCCATGAACTGATGAATGAATAAAGTAAATGTGTTATGTCCATATGATGGAATAATATTCAGCTATAAAAAGGGAGGAAGTACTGATGCATGCTACAACATGAATGGGCCTTGAAAACATTATGCTAAGTAAAAAACAGAAGGCCATAGGTTATATGATTCCATTTCTATGAAACATCCAGAGTAGGCAAATCCATAAAGACTGAAATTGCCTACGCAATTTCAGTGATGGAGGGAATGAGAGTGACTGCTGATGGGTATGAGGCTTCTTTTGGGATGTACCAGAATTAAATATTGGTGATAGTTGCACAGTCTTGTGACTATATCAATAACCATTGAATTGTACTCTTTAAAATGGCGAATTTTAAGGTATATGAATAATATAACTCAATTCAAGAAATGAACTCTATAGGACAGAGTGAGCATCATTCCTTGAGCACCCATTAACTTATAGAAGCTACATTTAGCAGGGTCCTTAGCTAATAACATTGACCAGTCACTAAACGTCGTGTTCCATTCTGATTGTCATAACAAAAGAGCAAGGCTATATTTTATTATCCCCATGTTTTAGGTAAGGAATAGAGGAGAATCAGAGAAATTAGGTGACTTGTCTGAGATTTCTTGGCTAGTGGACTAACTCTGAGCATGAGACTGATGAATTATGATTGGGAACACAGGTCTTGTGAATTCTACCCCAGCTTCTGCTGCTTCCTGTTGCCCTGCCCTGACTCAGTATGATCTCAATTCCAGGGAGGTCTGCCCCATTTGTGGATTTCACTGCTGACAATCAGGCTCATTCAGGGGTGAGGGCAGAGCATGATGGGAAATGAGAATGGCGCCTCCCATGCTGACCACTGAAACAACCCACTCCTGGGCTGTTTCACTGGGGTAGGGAAGGGTAAGTGGTTTTGGGGTAAAGTGTTGGAAGGGTATGAAAGAATAGTTGTGGGACATGCTCTGTGATACTGATGAAGGATTAGGGAACAAAAACTGCTAAAAAGAGAGCTAGAGACCTGCCCACGTATCTCTTTGTGACTGGGTTCAAGCTTGGACCACTCATTGCCACAAGACAGTCAGTAAGTCAACAGGCAAGGTGTTGGGGCAAGGAAAGCAACTTTTATTTGGAGAGCCAGCAAACCAAGAAGATGGCAGACTAACATCCCAAAGAACCATCTTAAGTTAGTATGAACTTTAGGCTCATTTTTATCTTAAGGGAAGGGGAAGGAAGGGGTTGGGTTACAAGAAGCAACCGAGGACAGCAGACATTTGGCTGTCAGTGAGGGTCTGAGGAGGGTATAAAACTTCTTTGCTTCTTGGTCAATTAATGTTGGAGGACGAAGGTCAGGATGTTCCTAAAAATCTTTAATGTTCCTAAAAATCTTTTAACATAGCATCGTTACTTGTGTGTATACCTTTCTTATCTCCCTGGGACTTAATTTTGGGAAAGGGACAATTGTCACCTTTCATCTAGCCTACGTGCAGAGCTCAGCAGAAGCTTTCAACCTACAGGACATTACTGCAGAGGTCAAAAGCAAAATGGAGCTATGAGATAGTTATGCTAAGTTTCCCTTCCACTGTTATACTTTCCCAAGTTCATATACTGAGGCCATTTGCCTTTTAGGGTTCCCTCTCTGCAACCCCCCAAACCTGCTTTCAGGAAATGATCTGTAAGAAAATTCTCTAGTTGTATCGCTATTTGGAAAGTGAAATGCTGAGCAGACTAATTGTCATGATGAATTTGCTAACCAGGGAGAAATTAGCATCAAGGTTTTGTTTAAGAGAATGTTGAGCCAACATAATGCCTGCCAAAATTGCCTTTCTCTAATGAAAAGCAGTGTATGCTTCTGGGTAGCTCTGAAGACTGCAAATTATTTCCTATCCTTTGAAGTGCCTGACAAGTTAAAATATTCTTTTTCTTGGTTTGTTGTATGTTAATAAAGTGCATTAGTTGGGTGATGGGTCTCTTAAGTAGTGAAGGGTAATTTGAGCTGTGAGAAAAGCCACAAAGATAGAAACACACTTGTCCCATTGGGACACTAATGAGGTGGAGAAAGCTGAAGGCATGCTTTTCTGATAGCATTTCCTGTCCTCTCAGATACCTGGTCATGGCACTGAACTTTGTATTTCTATAATAACAATCAGATTCCAAGTATTACCTGTCATCTGTCTGCAAAATGCTTAAGTTCATGAGACTTCTTCAAGAAAAGGAGTAAGAAACGGGAGATTGGGTGAAGCAAAACATTCATGATGAAGGCTTAGAAGAAGGGAAATATAAATATGGTCTTTTCATAACCCCTAAATGATAGAGCAGGGTAGAAGAAAAGCAATGGGAAAAGCACAGGCTTCCATTTATTTGTCAACTGTCAATAATGAGAGTCAGAAACTATGATTAAGTATTGAGTTTATTTGAGCACAAAATTTATAGATGGCCATCTGGAAAACACAGACACCAAAGGAAAGAGGTCAGTGTTCCTAAGAGGGGAAGTTAAGGTTTCACTTATATAGGCAGAAACAGGGAAGTTGAACAGGGTTCAACATTTTCCTTACGAGACCAGTATGTAGGTTGTGATGATTTGATTGATTATAGCTTGCTACATTTCGAGGAAGATTGCTTTAACATTCTGTGAGTAGGGGTAATGATCTGAAAGGGTCTTACTTCTGGTATCATTCAGTTATTTCTAATAATTTATAGGAAAAAGTAGAGGTTACAGCCGCATGCTGCATGACTTAGGCCGTGTAGTTATATTCCTCTCAAGTGTTAAAATAATTTAAAGTTCTAACAGCTTTGAGTTTGAATCATTTAATTTCACATATTCATTCAACAAACATTATTGAATATCTGCTGTGCATCAGGTGCTGTTCTAGGCACTGGAAATACAATTATCAAGACAGAACACTCTCCTGCCCTCAAATCTTGTAGTCTCCAAATTACATTTTTAGAATTGATTTGTTTTTAGAATCGTCATAAAATCAGGCCTATATTTGAGTCTTCAGTTCAATGGACTTCTTAAAAAGATGAGAATTGGGCTTTTGTAAGAAAAATCTGGACGGAGATGAAAGTACCTATAGAATGTCCTGGGTGAACCAAGAAGGGAAGGACCATGGGGACAGATGGAACAAATGGAACATTCTGTACGAAGACACAGACACTGGTGTGTCAGTGAGAGCCGCTAAGCAGTTCCCTTGTGGCTGGAGACTGTGGCTGAGGGGGAGTCACAGTGACACAGCTGTAGAGGTGAGAAGACCTAAGAAGAATTGGTTAAAGAAAAATATAAATAAAGAAATAAACTCTCCTTTAGTGGAAAGGACAAAAGCGATGACTTTGCCTCCTGTGGGCGGGGAATTTTCTGTTAAAAGCATGTCTTAAGACATTACTGAAATTTACTTCCAAATTCACATTTATCCACCCACTTTTGGTTTTTGGTGCCAGCAAACTGACTGTGAAATAAGTTTTGGCAGGACTGAAATAGCTATGATTATAGAAATCCATCACTGTGACAGAGCAACGGAATTGCGAATGGTCAGCAGGAGATATACAGATATATAAAAATTTTTTTAATACAACATGTAGCTTTTATAGTTTTTTAGTTAAACAACAACAACAACAACAAAAGCCCGCAATGCAGCTCAGGATAAAGTACAAATTACAAAGAAATTTAATGTGAAAGACATGCTCAGGTTTTGGCTTTGAACTCTGGTTAGTTATTGGAGCTGTCATCACTGGTGTTTGCCCAAATCTCATCCTTGGTGACAGAGAGTGGCTGCCATCCTGGATTTGTCTGAATTACTTTCTTGCTTTCCTTCTGCTCTTGCTCACCTCCAATAGGGAGGGCTTGGGTGCTGCTCTTCTGAGTCTGAAATCACAGACCTATTTATTTCACCACTCTCTTGTAGTCATTTCTGTCCCTTTTGAGTAAGAATCTCAGTCCAAAAACTCAGCATGTACAGACCAACATGATATTAGCTCTAGGCCTCTAGGCCTGCAGTCATGGGAGAAATTCAATTTCAGTCTCTACTGGGGATCTCTCCTCTGGAATTGCCCACTGACCCAGGGCCCTCCTCCACTGAGTGCTGTCTCATGAGAGCCCCAGGGCACTGCCAGGGAGGGGCCCACTACTCTCCAGGCCCACTGACTTTGCCCTCATGTCCTTAGACACAGGGAGGATTACCTTCCTCTCTCTGGTGCTTCTCCCAGAGAAGCTTGCTTCTTCCCCCTAGGGTACATTGTATACCCTTATATATGAGTTTAGACTTTTTGAAAACAACAGCCAGGAAGCCAAGGATCTTAACCTCTTTTCCATAAACCCCCTTTGGGCAGAAAGCACAGAGCCTGCTTTCTGTGTGGTGACTTTCCTTCCCCCAATCTGGTCTCTCAAGGCAGTGGTGACAGCATGGTGGTGGAGGGACAGCATGGGGCCACTGACACTTGCTCCATCTCCAAAATGTGGACATACCCTGATGTCCATCAGCACAAAACATGGTGTATTCACACAACATGTATGGTATATTCATCCATGGAAAGGAATGAAGTACTGCTGCATGCCACAACACGAATGAACCTTGAAAAATGTTACACTAAGTGACAGAAGCCAGTCACAAAAGATCTTATGTTGTATGATTACATTGAAATTAAATGTCCAGAATAGGCAAATCTACACAGATGGAAAGGAGATTAGTGCTCGCCTAGGGTTGATTGGGTTGGAGGGTGACTGCTAAAAGGGGTGATAAAAATGTTCTAAAATTTATTGTGGTGATGGTTGCATGACTCTTTGAATATACTAAAAAAATTGAATTGAATACTCTTTAATAGGTGAGTTGTATAGCATGTGAATTATATCTCAATAAAGCTATTACCAGGAAGAAAAGGTATAGGGCTGTAATTTTCTGACCCTTGATCTATGCACTGTCTCAAAGAAATGAATGTTATCTTTTGGCCGTGTGTTTCCTTAATGTTAATTCTTCTTTGTCACAAATTGCTGATAACTGGCTGCTCTTCTAAGTTAATTATGTTTCTAGGATGCAAAACAATCTTTTTTCCAAGTGTCTCTCATAACAATTAGGCCACTAGCTTTCTCCCCAGGTTGTCAAAAGAAAGGAGAGAGTGATCATTTCTACTTACACGCATAGAGCTTACTCTGAATGCTCAAGAGCCAACTTTGATGTGCTAAATTTGTGAGACTGTGATAACATCTAGATCATGGAGTGATGAATCATGAAGTTGGAAGAGATCCTGGAAACAATCCAGCCTAGTGAGTTTCAGATGTGTTTGGTAGAATCTGGAGCTAGAAAACAGGGGCCTCGGGGCAACCGCAGGAGGGAACTGGGGCAGGTGACAAATTGGGCAGGTGACAAATTGGGTAGGTGACAAATTGGGCAGGGTGAACTCCCACCTCTCCTTCAATCAGAGCAGCCCTAATTTCGTCGGATGCACATACTGGGCTTTAGCAAGATTTCATTTGAAGAATTCAGCAGCTAATAAATATTTAAGACTGCTTCAATTTCTGATTCTATAGACAATGGAAATGAGGTCAAAGTCCACATGTCATCCTGGTGGTAGAGCAGGACTTAGAGGCATAGGATGGGCAGGGTGGTTAGGGCCATTTAATCCAACTACACTCGAAGCTGGATGCCACCCCTGCCTAGTGAAGGCAAGAGAGCATGACAGGCTCTGTGGCCGAGTGGCCTGTGCTTTAACCCTGTGCTACCACTTAGCAGTGTGATCTTGAGCAAGAAGCTCAGCCCTTCTCAACCTAGGCTTCCTCATCTGTAGAGGGGGCAAATGGCAGCACCAAGCTCAGAAACTGAAATGGGATGATGCCAAGCATCTGGCATGTAATAGGGGCCTGATAAGTATTAGCCATTATTGTAAATGGTAATGCAGACTCTCCACGTACTTTGCTTTCCACATGTTCCTTGGTAAGAGGCAGCATGAGGCAACATGCCTGTGAGGTTTTCGTCTCCCCAGACCAAATCAATCTGAGTTGATTTCTGTGGCCTGCTGTTAAGCCACGTCGCTCCTGTTCTGTAATCCTGAAGTTAGAGTAAGATTTTTTTTCCTTACCTCACTGTAAGATTTTTCATTTGTTTCTGTTCAGTTTCACCTTCCTTTCTGTGTCGCTTATCTGAGACTATTGTGTTATTTTCCAATACCAAGTGGAAAGGCTATGGCCAAGTCTGTCTGACAGCTTGATCTCATTAGGCATCCACACTCAGTCTTGAAGTTTCTGCTGGACCGTATATAAGGATGCCATTAGGTGGATGGTTCTAAATAACCCTTTTGGTCCATGCTTCAAATTGTGGCTTGCTGCTTGCTCATTTTTAACAAGACTTCTCTCTCCTGCTTTGCTTTTCCCATCTAAAGTACTTTCCTGCTCCTTCTGTTTTATTTTCCAAATAAGGTCTAGGATTTCCCCCTGACTCCCAGCATGTAGTCACCTCACTACAGACGCCCTCCAAGCTTATTATCCATAAACTTCCGAGTAAGGCATAGCAACACCACCTGACCCTACCTGCTGACCACAGATTCTGTTCATTTAACTTGAAATATAAGTTTACTTAACTCTCTATACAGGACTTTCTTTGTAATAGCCAATGTTAAGCCATTGACCTACTAAATTATATTTACTATTTCTCAGCTTTCATCACTCTTTAGTTCTAATAGCCAAAACCATCTTGATTTATATGATAGCACATACAGTCATGTGTTGCAGAGTGATGTTAGGTCAAGAATAGACCACATATATTAGGGTTGTCCCTAATACTGAAAATACTGTATTTTTACTGTACATTTTCTTTGTTTAGATATGTTTAAATACACAAATACTTATAATTATGTTACAATTGCCTACAGTATTCAGTACAGTAACATGGGGTATAGGTTCGTAGCCCAGGGGTAATAGCCTATACCATATAGCCTAGATTATAGGTAGGCTTTACCATCTATAGGTTTCCCTAAGTATCCTCTTGATGTTCACATGACAAAACAGCCTAATGAAGAATTTCTCCAATGTGTCCTGATCATTAAGCAATGTATGACTGTATGTCTTTATGAAAATGGAAAAATGATGCATTCCAACAAGATTAATATATGGCCAAAGTTGTGATGCAAATTCCATGTACTCATTGAATTTGTTTTGCATTTTATGCACATACACACATACACATGCAGAGTTTAACTGAGTTTTTTAAAAATAAAAATGCAGATGAATCAATCTTCACCCACTCTGCTAACGATTTCTGTTTAGTTAGTTCTCTATGCCACTGCAAATGTGCTTATTAAACAACTTAATGCATTGCTTCTTTTAAAGGCACCAATTGATTTCCTTAACGTCTTGCTTATTGACTTTTTAGCTTTACAGAAAGTTAGATTTGCAGGGATCATAAAGGACAGGTCATTCTTTTTTTTATCATTTTCCTGATGGAAAATATGAAGCCTGGAGAGTGTAAAACTGAGCCAAGATCACACAGCATTAAGCACCAGGGCTGGGAAAAATTCTCTGCGTCTTGGGCAAGTTTTAACATATCCTGCTCTATCTCGCCTATAGAGTAGCTGCATCATAATCACCTGGGACACTGTTTAGAAACAATAAACAAACAGATTCCCTGGCAAACTTGACATTTTCTGAGTTACAGCTGGTGGGGAGTGAGACCAGGGAATCCGTATTTTAGAGCTGTCAGGTTTAGGAACAGCTAACTAGTCAGGTATACTGCCTAGAGCAGAAACCAGCCCAATTATTGGCCTCAAAGTTAAGAAGGAGCATAGATTATATAAAACTTCTCTACCACAACTTTTGTGAAGAAAATAAAGGCACAATCTAGGTCACATTACCTGAATTAAGTCCGACTCCCCAAATCAGAAGGTCAAGAGAAATGTTGAGTAGTATGAATGCAAGAAAACATATGAAGGTATAAACTGTAAGAATTTTGGCTGGACATATCCAAGAACTCAGCATAGAAAATTGTGCAGTGGGCTTGCGAAAGTGTTGTGTGCAGTGAGCATGGCGCAACAACAAAATTGAAGTCTCAGCAGGTTGCCCTGCTTCAAATACCAGGAGCTGTAGCTGCTTGTTGACCTACCTCTGCTCGTTTCCTACACTTTCCCTTTTTTCTTGCCAATTCTTTCGAGCGAAGTGTGCCCCAAAGCCCAGTGAGTACTCTGTTAATGCCCATTCTTAGGTCTTGATGACAAGCCTTGTTCAGAACATGCTTAGCCAGAATACAGCTTAGACACTACAGAACGTGTTACAAACATGCTGCCATGTTGGGCAGCATTACGTTTCACTGTCATCTATCTAATTTCTGACCAGGGTCAAATATTGGCAATCGCTACCATTGCAAATCATTGCCGTCAATCTTGTGGAGCTCAATATCCCAAAACATAGTGGACATTGGAAGGTGTTTGTTGAAATGGGCAATATCGAAAACATTGAAAAGGCAACTGGATTATTCCACCATCTTTATCAGAGTCATTTAAAAGGGAAACGAAAGAGTGCATGAGGGAATGGGGGAATGTTTAGATTTTTTGTTTTTAAAGAATTTGCTTGATTAAATCCAAAATAGTGAGTGGACTGGTAGGAAAACACCATTATTTTCACATTTCTCCTTTTTTTTTTTTTTAGTTTTTTTTAATTTATTTTTTTACATAGCATGTCTTTACTCCATTTTAAGTGTACAATCCAATGATTATTAGTAAATTGACCAAGTTGTACAGCTATTCATATAACACAATTTCAGGGGATTTCCTTCCCCTTTTTGAGACCCCTAATTCCCTTCCCCAACTACATTTCTAGCATTCCCCTCCCCTCCACAGTGCTCACCCCATCCCTCCGATGTGGGTCTACCCTCCACCCCCCTAATCCCTAGTGAACATCACCACCGTTTGAGGACCGTAGTGCTAATCAGTCAGTACCAGTTTGATGGCGAGTATATGTGGGGCCCATTCTTGGGGTCTTGTGTCACCTCACTTCGAATAATGGGTTCAAGCTTAATCCAGGATAATATAAGCAGTGCTAGCTCACTGTCATTTCTTAAAATTGAGTAATATTCCATTGTAAACATATACCAAATTTTAATAATCCACTCATGAATTGACGGGCACTTGGGTTGTTTCCACGACCTAGCAACAGTGAATTGTGCTGCCATAAACATTCAGATGCAGATGTCT
>CAUYRT010004928.1:0-13022 GCA_963574885.1 Lepilemur ruficaudatus | reverse complement strand
TCTGGGAGGCCGAGGCGGGTGGATAGCTCAAGGTCAGGAGTTCAAGACCAGCCTGAGTAAGAGCGAGACCCCGTCTCTAATATAAAATAGAAAGAAATTAACTGGACAACTAAAAATATATGTAAAAAATTAGCCAGCCATGGTGGTGCATGCCTGTAGTCCCAGCTACTTGGGAGGCTGAGGCAGAAGGATCACTTGAGCCCAGGAGTTTGAGGTTGCTGTGAGCTAGGCTGACGCCACGGCACTCTACAGCCCGGGCAACAGAGTGAGACTCTGTCTCAAAAAAAAAAATAAATAAAATAAAAAAATAAAAAAAAAAAGAGGATAAGTCTCTTTAAAAGACACTTGGAGAAGATGCTGAATTAGTGGTCAGAAATGGAACTCAAAGTTGTGGTGTGCTTTTAAAACAATTGTGTTATCTGTCCCAGAATGAGGGCTGGGTGCTAGCATGGAAGACTTACAGTAACCAGGAACCAGCAGGAACCACGGCAGCTGCTAGTGTAACAGAGGTGGCACACTACTACGGAACGCTATATCACTGCTGTGTGCCATGAAACAGTGGCAGGGCCTGTACAGGGTATGGAAGCTCTGAATGCTTCTGCAGGGAATCTCACTGTAACAGCAGGCTTGAGTAATCAGAAAAAGGGCAAAATTATTTTTCATGTAGTGTTGAATAATACAGAGAATACGGAATACAATTTTTAAAAACTAGAATCGCTGTTGCTCAATAAATGTAGTGTTAAGGCTTTTTTTCCCCCTATTGGACTATTTCTTATGCGGTATCAACCCTCTGAGGTCTGTATTTGTCTGAAACTTGGGAAAATAGCCTTCTGGTTTTACTAAAACCAAAGTTTTTAAAACTTGGATCTGCTTTGTTAATATATATACACAAGTGTGTGTGAGAATCAAAATAGCATTTCTATACTTTATCTTCCGGGCATTTAGGCTACGATTCTAGCCTTTTTTCCCTCAACCAGGTTGAGAGGAATGTATGACAGGTGTTTTCTCATTTTTAACACTTGAGAAAACTGAGGCTGAAGTCTGTTATAAGTTGTTGTAAGTCATCTGCAAATTGGTAAAAGGGCCACAGCTAAAATTGCATTCTCTTAATGTCTGTTACTCTTTTCATCAGAACTGTTACATTCAGATTAAGAAATACAGCAAGCAGATTATCTCCCTAAATATTGCTATCCTGTGAAATCTTGTTGTCTGATCGCAAATCTATTATTCCAGTTCGCTGAACCCCTTCAGGTTTTGCTTGTCTCATCTGAAGTGCTGGAATCGATACCCCCCAGCGCCCTTTCCAGTCTTGTCACCTGTCTACTGTTTCTACACCCAAGTCCCTGATTTTACAAGCCTTTACGTAGAGCATACACACTCAGCTGGGTCAGTTGGTTAATTTTTAAGAGTTGGTTAATGGTAGGTTCTTGTGAATCTGTTTAACTCAGAGTCAGAAATGCTTTATTCTGTTATTCTGTGCCTACGTTAGACAAGTAGTTGAGCTGTAATTTTATTTTCATTCTTTTCTTTCTCAGTCCTTAATACCTCAATTAAGACACTAAGACATTCACTGGGCGTACAATTCAGCAGGCTTCTGGTTTGTTTATTTTTAACTTTTTAAATGGATATAATTGAAACAGTAGAGTAGAAATAAATAACAGTCTCCGTACTCATCTCCCAGCTTCGACAGATAACCATATCGACAAACTCCTTGATCTTCATAAATACTGTACAGGCTTATCGTTTCTGTTAATCCATCAGCTGCACTTGTATAAAAGTGCATTCTAGGCAAAAAAAAAAAAAAAATAGCTCAACATAATTAGTCATCGGGGAATTGCAAGTTAAAACCATACCGAGATGCTACTGTATACTCACTTTAATGGGTGAAATTAAAAAGACTGTACTAAGTGGTGCTGAGGATGTGGAGCAAGTGGAACACTCTCACTTTGCTGGAGGGGATATAAGATGGTGGAATCATCATCCTTGATTGATGGATGAAAAAAGAGTTTGGTAGTTTCATGTAAAGTTGAATATACACTTGCCGCAGGCATTTTAGCCAAGAGAAATGAAAACATACGTCCACAAAAAGACTTGAACGATGAATGTTCATTTCAGATTTGTGATAGCTGAAAACTGGAAAAAGCCAAAATAACCATCGGTGGGAGACTGGATAAACAAAACACAACAACATGGACGATTCTCGGAAATATTATGCGTAGTGAAAGTAGCCACTCACAAAAAGAAGAGTATATACTGTGTAAGTCTGTTTATTTGAAACTCAGAGATCTAATCCGTAGTGACAGAAAACAGATCAGTGGCCTCCTGGAGCTGGGAAGGGGCATGAAGCGGGATTGAGGGTGGCGGTTACACTGCTGTATACATTTGTCAAAACTTCAATGTGCATGTAAAACTGTGCATTTTACTCTATATAGGTTGTACCTCGTTAAAACTTATCCTAGGGGGGAGAAAACTGACCAAGTCATCAAACTACAACACCTCATCATCTTCTTTGGCCTCTTTTCTGTTTTTATTTTTGTCTTTTTGCTTAGATGGCAGGTGATCATACTCCTTTGAACAGGCAGGGAGTCGTGCTGGGGGTACCAGTCTTTAGCTCTATTTGAGCCAGGGGGAGGGCTAGATAAAATCAGGAGTGGATTCTCTGTTGTTTCCTCCACTGCAGGCTGTTTGGTCTTCTTTGGAACATGAGCTTAGCCTTGGCTCTTGTGCCCTTATTCCTGGGCAAAGTAGCTCCAGTTTCAGAGTCTGAAATCTTTTCCCCTCTCCCTACCCAGAATTCCAGAAAAATGTGTTTTATGTTTTAGAGAATTCTTTGTCTAAATAATGAATCTATCATTAGTTATGGCATTTCTACTAACATTTTTGCAATACTAAACTTTCTCTGCTTTTAAAATGGTATGCCATTTTCCTTTGTTTTCCTCCCTTTTGCTGGCTTCTTTTCATCTCCCTCCCTTCTTCTCAAGGTCAGGTTCATTGAGTGGGCAGTGTGGTTTAGTGAACAGAGTATACAGTTGGGCTACACTCTCCTCGGCGTTAGCCTTGTATTTGCTGTTGGACCTTTGGCCTTTGGTTCCTTTAATAACTTGAGTTGTGAGGGTCGTGAGAGAGATGGTGTATGTAGAATGCTCAACACAGCGCTTCATAGGAAACATTCGTTACCTGTTTGGTTTTTTTTTTTTACTTTTAAACTGGGAACTGTTCTATCTGTGGGGTAGATATTTATATTCACTGAGAACCTACTGTGTCCCAGGCTTTTTGCTAGGGAGTGGCAGTGTAAAAGATGACTTAGAGCACGCAAGCCTGCAGAGCTCAGTCTGAGGCCCAGAGAGACTGCTGAGTACAGTGTTCTGTATAATACGGTGTTGTGCTGCGTACTGACCACAGCATCTGCTGTCTGCGCTGCGTTGTGCAGAGGACATTCTCGCAGCCAGCATTAACTAACTGAGCTACTAGCAGGAAACAGTTATTTTGAAGCAAGTGTGGGGAGTATAGCATAACAGTGAAAAGGTCAGTACTGCCTTGGAGATGTTCATAATTGAGTAGGGAGAGACAGACAAATAGGGTGCCAAATTACCATGTAGAACCTTAAGTGGTAGAGGTATGTTGGGGTGCTTTGGGAACCCTGAAAACCTGGCCACGAACTTACTTGCCAGGAGAGTCGGGGAGAGAAGTGGCATTTGAGCTGGGTCTGAAAAGTAGGTAGGGGCTTTGCAGATGAAATATGGAGGAAGGGCATTCCAGAAGCTAAGGAATAGCAGGTAAACAAATACAGCAAGTGGGAAAAGGAAAAGATAAGCTAAAGTCCAGTGTGGCTTGAGCTAGTTGCCCGAACAAGCCTGGGGTAGTCAGAAGGGAAGGGAAGGGGCGCTGTGAAGGGAAGGGGCGCTGCGGAGAAATGTCGGGCAAACCCGTGAAGAGCCCTGTATGCCAAGGTACGAGGGAGTTAGGAGTTCCTTCTGCTAGCAGCAGGCTGTGGCCGAGGCTTTAAGCAGACAAACAGGCTATTAGCCTTTCTTTTTTAGGACCTTTGTGTTCTGGCATCAGGCATGATAACTAGAGGGAAGATGAAAAAAGATCAGATAGGACCTTCTGGAGGAAGGTATTTAGGTCCTAAACTAGGATGTAGGAAGACCCTGCAGATGAGAAGTGGGGATAGGATAGATTTGAGAATCCGTTCCGAGGTCCTCCTGGCATGTGATGAATGAGGAAGAGGAGGGGAGGGAGTTTGCATACCCGAGTATACCCCCCCCCAGTGTGTTCTGAATATAATAGTGGTAAATGGTTGCTAAAAACGTTAGATAACATCTATTCTGATATATTCAATTAGCGTCATTTCACCACACTTATTTGCTAGGAAAGTTCTTGGCAAATTTTGCTTAGGCAAGAAAAGCACTCACGGGTGGGGGCTGTGCAGACTTAACTTTTTATATACGAATATTAGTATTTGTTAATGTAAGGTCTTGAACACTACTCCCTTTGGTCCTTAAAAAGCAAAAGGATAAATTCTGGGAAGAATTGGCTAATAAGATTTTTATGGCCCAGCAGCTCGTACCTGTAATCTTGAGCACTTTGGGAGGCTGAGGTTGGGGATTGTTTGAGGGCAGGAGTTTGAGACCTTGTCTCTACCAAAAAAAATTTAAAAATTAGCCAGTTGTGGTAGTACACACCTGTAGACCCAGCTCTCCTCAGGAGGCTGAGGCAGGAGGATTGCTTGAGCCCAGGAATTTGAGGTTGCTGTGAGCCATAACGAAGCCACTGTACTCTAGCCACGGTGACAGAGCAAGACCCTATCTCCAAAAAAATAAATAAATAGATTTTTCCGACAAATGTTTTCTTTCATTAGCTAGAGTAGATTTGATACTTGCATGATTAATTTCTCAGATACTAAGATACCATGTGTGCTTGGGCATGTTAGGGTATAATACATGACTGTTGATGGTGTGCTTCAATCTCATCTACTCAAGTTTCTGTTCTTAATGTAAATCTAATTATTTTCTGGTTATTTCTTCTGAGAAAATTTTCATCCATGTATAAAAATATACCCAGCATTTAATTCAAAGATTGCTGTTTAAATCGGCACATAAATTCCCATCTTCTACTTGTGCCACACTGTTCCCTCCCACCCCCAGCAGAACAAGACTCTATTTATTGAGTTTGTGGAATTCGCAGACTCAGTGCTGGTGTCTCTATCTAAGTGTATACTGGTAATTTTAGAGTCTTCGCCTTCATTCCCATCTCATTTTCAGCCACTAGAAAGATGTAAATAAAGACACTTTAAAATTTTCTTTCCCTTACTCAAAAGCCATTTCCTTCCCTTACTGGAAATAAAGACCATGATTTGATGGTGTTATTAATAATTGTCAGAGTTGGCTGGGTGCGGTGGCTCAGACCTGTAATCCCAGTGCTTTGGGAGGCCGAGGCTGGAGGATTGCTTGAGGCCAGGAGACCAGCTTGGGCAACATAGTGAGACACTGTCTCTCCAAACGGGAAGAGAATTAGCTGGTGTGGTGGCATGCTTGTATTCCTAGCTACTCAGGAGGTAGAGCTGGGAGAATCGCTGGAGTTGAGTAGTTAACGTTACAGCCTGGGCTACAGAACAAGATTCTTGTCTCTTTAAAAAACAGCAACAACGAAACCAAGTCAGAGTTGTTATTAATAATTGTAGTGAGATGATCAAATAGCCTTCCTTCGAGAGGCTGTCTGGCAATAGAAGAGTGATCACACAGTTTAATACAAAGATAACACAGTATCAGTATATTCATTGCTCTTAGAATTCTTCCTATGTCCTACCCACTTATAACCCCTCCAACTAGAAAGATTAACACAGTGCAGATGTTTGGGCCAGGTATCTTTTGATAATACTTTGATGTGTGGAGTTCTGTTTCTTCTGTGCTGCCTTCTCTTATTTGCAAAGCTTTCTGTCCCTTAGGCTGTATTCCTATAGTGTAAGAGTAGACTGTAGACCAGTGATTGTCACCTGGGAGAGAGTCCCCTGCCCCAGAACATTTGGCAATGTCTGGGGACATTTTTGGCTGTCATAGCTTGAGGGGGTGTGGACTGCTGGCCTCTGATGGGCTGCTAAACATCTACAGTGCACAGCACCACCCCATAACAGAGAATGGTGAGGCCCTAACGTCAGCAGTGCTGAAGTTGTGAAACGCTGCCGTAGACGGTGAGGTGGAGGTCTTCTTGATGTGATAATGGGCTTCAAGAAAGTTCTAATTACCCATGATGAAGGAATCCTATTATAACAGGATCATTTGGTCATGAATTAGCTTGTCAGAACTTATATTTTCTATTACTTAAGTTTTGTTTTAAAGAGTAGATTTGGGGGAAACCTCAGATTACCTTAGTTTAGTCTAACCCCTAATTTAACACGAGGAAACCTACACCTGAGGGAGGGCAACGGGTTAAGTATTTGTTAGGCTGAATTATCTAATAGCTTTTTTCTATGGAGAATTACTAATTCTTTTGTGTTTTGCAAGTACCCACTTTTGTGACATGTACTATAACTTCAAAATGGTTAAATACATTTTAAATGGGATCTTTGACAGCTGTACAGTAATTTGCAGTGCAGATCGGGCTGCTTCAGTATAGTGTTTCTTGGAGAATGTGACTCGATTTATCAAGTTTATTTGCTTCTGAAAATATGGTTCGCTTAGAGACTTGTAGTTTCTGGGATTTGTCTTAATCACTGACATGATTTGTGAGGTACTTTAATATCTTTTCAGGAGAGAGGGAGAAGTCATGACTGAGTCACTGAACAGTATGTAGTTTGTAGAATGTTTGTAAAAATGTGATGTTTATTTCTGACTTTTAAAAACAGGTCAGGTGAGTTACTAAGAGCATAAACCCCAAACTTACCTGCACTTCAAGAGCAAATACTTTAATTTTTAGTTGTCTTTATTTGATACTGAATACAAATGTCTGAGCTAAAGGAACCTTAGAGATCACTTACTTTGATCTTTTTATCTATGAGGAAATCCAAGTTTGAAGTGATTACAGAACTGATCCAAGTCATGGAGTTAGGGTTCTAAGGTAATACAGAAAGCAAAAGAGGGGAGAGTTTAGGCATCTCGTCTGTTAAAGACCCATGTCTCAGCTCGTGGGACAGGGAGGACCCCAATTAAGACAATGGCCCTCACCAGAGGTCTGGGCCATTGGAATCTCTTGTGTTATATTAACACCTAATCGGCCCCTTGGAAAATGAACATATAGCCAGACACTCGGAGTGCACAGTACCCTGCCTCTGCATGTAGTAGGCACCAGGAGACGTTTGCTTAATAAATCCAAATGCTAAAGATGAAACTGAGATGCAGAAAAGATGGTACAAAGGAGTAGGAGAGGAAATGGGATAAGCCAAGGTGCCAAAGGTGAAACCGAGATGGAGAGAAGGCGCAGTGTTCATCTCTGCCGCTTTTCCCAGCCTGGATTTGGGAAGCGGGGATGCTGGTCCAGAGAGGAGGGTTGGATGCTTACGAGGTCTGTCGGGAAAGCAGCCAGCCATTGTTAATATAATGGGAACACTTTGCGAGACATCGATGTAGCCTGGCAGCCAGGGCAAGTGGACGGGGATGCGCATGCGTGAACAGCGACGACGGGTGCCGTCGCTGGGGCCGCTAGGTGACTGTAGCCATTGTGGAGTGAGCATGCGTACTGGGTGTGCGCGGCATTCAAAATGACTGAGCAAGTAGAGCAACGGGTATGCATCAAATTCTGCGTTACGCTTGAACACTCCTCCACGGAAACTGTTCGGATAATTCAGAAGGCTTTCGGGGATGATGGAATGAGTGCAGCGCAAAAAAACGGACAAATGCTTCAAAGATGGTTTGAGACTCTGTTGCAGGTGAGCCGCGTTCTGGAAGGCCTGCCACAAGCAGCACACCTGAGAAGGCTGAATGCCTGTGGGCTAGGTGCAGAGACGCCTGGGGAACCGGGTGAGGTCTCAAGGTGCCTACCTGGAAGGGAACTGAGGCGTTACTGTCCTGTGTGCAGTATTTTTTGTGTCTTCTTCAGTTAAGGTCTCCATTTTTCATACCACATGCTGGATACTCTGCGGACAGACCCGCATCTAGGCTTTCCTCCTTCAGATGAGGCAGGTTGGAGGTTTGTCCACACCGTGCCTGTGTGGCCGCAGCACCAGCCCCTGCAGCTGCTGCGGTGATCCAAGGATGCCACACAAACCAGATCCTCAGCAAGTTAGAGACCCTATTCAGTCTCAATGCCAATGTCTTTTACTGTAAAATAAAATTTATGTTGAAAATGTGGAATGGAGGTATCAAAAGAAATTCAGCCATCTTCCAATAACAGGCCATTTTCACAGCAATTTAGGAAGCGTTTTTCTTTGCCAGTGGGCTTGCTTTTTGGAGAAGGGCTAAGGGCTGAGCTAAGGGCATATTTATTATGGGACATTTGCTTAGAAATATTTGGGTGACCACTATAAAATTCTGTTGTTATAGACACCACAGGGCAGAGGAAATGGCAGGGAGCCAGATTTATATTCTATAGTTGAAATACTTTAGTAAGCCCACTTTTGGAAAGTTGTAGTGTTTAATAAGTTTAAGATTTTTCTTTTATTTTCAAGAAAACAAGTGAAAAGGCAAGTGATGTTTTAAAATTATTGTGGAAATAGTTTTGACCTAATAGACCCTCCTGAGAAGATCTTGGGGACCCCCAGGAATCTCTGGACTGACACTCTGTGAGAACCATGGGACTGAGATGTCTGTCTCTTGCTGCCAGATTGGTTTTATAAAATAGGCCTTTTGTTTCCAAGAATCTAAACCACTTGTAGTTTTTCTTATTTATTGAATATATACGTTCCTGAGCTGTAGAAAAGTTGCAGTGCTTTCACTTATCAGTGCTCAAGTAGTTGTTAAGTGTGTTTTCAGAGCGTAAGAGACAATTGAATATTCAAAAGGAAAATTTATGTAGAGTAGAATATTTCACAATCTGCTGTTCGTTAAGGTAAGGATGCTTGTGAGCTGTGTTGGGTCCATTTCCTAACCAAGCTGTACCGGCTGACGGTTTGTGTAGTTCCGTGTGCATACAATGAACGATTGGGTATGGTGGCCACCCCTAGAGGCATCCTCTTTTAAATAGGATATGTGCAAAACCAAAACTCTCTCTTAAGTATGCAGAGAAATTGGCAGCTATGTTGATGGGGCTCCTTAGTGCTGCTGTTGCTGTTAGACAGCATAATTAACTTTAGGATGCTAACATATGCGAGGGATTCCTGTCTCTAAAACCATTTGCCAGGGCAGGTTTACCAGCTTCTTTCACTTGTGAATCTTCCCACTTGCCTCCCAGCATCTGAAGAAGGGTGGCAGACACATCTACAGCTGGAAAAGTAGAGCTTTGGAATGTACGTATTGTTTATACAGGGAATTATTTTGTTGAATGTCTCCATGTGCTACGAGAAGGGTAACCGAGCGGTGCCTCATTTCATCCTGACTTCAGCCCTGTTAAGTTAGATGTGGCTCCGTTCCCATTTCAGGTAATTTACCTAAGCTCAGAGGGTCTGGATAAAATCCAAAGGCCATCTTAACTCCAAAGTCCATACTTTCCCATTATACTACACTGTTCCCATTACCCATGAAGTTGATGGAAGGGACGATATGTGAGAGAAAGGGGATGACTTGGGTTTTGAAAATTTGATAGTTGGAGTCAGATTTGGGGGAAATTTTTAGTTTTCTAATACAGAAGAAAGTGATTCTCCTGAGTCAGGGATGCAAGTGTGAAAGAATATAACCAAAATGGGACTAAGACCCTTTAGGGTCCACCAGTGGTTCCTTCTAGAGGGCCAAAGGATTTGAGAAGGCAAAGACACATGTTTACATGAGAGAAGAAAGCGCTATTTAGGAGACAAAAGAACTGTTAAAAGAGATCTGTTTGGGAAGCAGAGGGGAATTAATAATACCCTACAACGTATGATCCTAGTAAAGTCAAGTGACAGTTGTGTTCTTAATTATCTGTGTTACAGTGATGGTTGGCTTCAGTGAAGTCACTAGGTCATATCGGTACCTTGGTGTTTTAAAAAATATAATGGAGCAGGAGTGGGTGGGTTAAATGAACAGAGAACAAGTTGTACTGGTTATCAAAGCCAGGGGCCATTAGTGTTAGTGGATAGTGCTGTGGGGATGGAAAAACGGTTGCTTTAACACTTGGGTTGCCTTAAAGGTCGATGTACGCATTGCCCATTTAAAAATAGATTGTATTCCACAAATGAATCTGCAATTTGGTTGTTTACACCTTGGAATACAGTATCTTTTACAGACTAGTCCAAAGAAAGACCAAATTTATTTAGCCTCAGTGTAAATTTAACGTAATTTTGCGAAGAAAAAGAATTGTGTGCAGTTTATAAGGCAGTGTCACACGTTTGGCCTACCCAGTTCCCTGAGGTTAGATTTAGTACCATTCTCCTTTTGTTTTTAAAATATTTTCATGGGGAGGAATAACAGCTGTGCCGAGTACTTTGTAGGTTCCCTTCTGGGATGTGTGCATTTTGGGACATCAGTAATAATAAATTCAGTTGTTGCATGGGGTCAGGTCCACCCTAGCTGACCCAGTGTACGTGTGTATGTATGCACGGTGCACGTGTTTTGATGACCTTTTGAGTATAGAGGCAGGAAACCAGGTCGTGAGGAGAGGGCCCCTTTAATTACAGTACCATAATGAGGTCTATCATAAAGAACCCTGATAAAGAGTGCGCTCAATGGTTGTCTTTGCTCAGTGGTGGAAAGACTGGCTCAGAGTTGTTAAATTCTTGAAGTTGCTAATTCTTCAACTCACGGATTGCCAAGGCAAGGAAGGGTTTGGGGGGAACATACATGCAATGCATGAAGAAGTAAAGGGCAATGTATTGAGCTGCTTTGGTGAGGACATTTTATAAGTTGTAAGGAACTATTAATATATTAATTGTAAATTATCTTTTGTGTGAGATTGGTGAGTTGATTGATTCCAGAGCCTTTGAGATAACTTTGTTTGAAAGGTGAAGCACCAGGTGAAATTTCAAAAGTGGGAAAAACACACACACGATTGTTTATAAAAAGCCAGACACAATCAAGGAAAGTTACAACTTGTTAGAAATTCTTCTGGCTCTTTGTTGCCTGAACCACAAGAAAGTGGCTTTGTCTTCTCATCACTTGTTGGGATAGCTGAGATGTAGAGAAGTACTTGAGAAATGAGCAGCAAGATCTCGGGTTCCCCTGAGCATACAGCAGGAAAAGAAAAAGAAGGGCGCATGGGAGAAATGCCTCTTTAGAAAGTACTGTTTTGCCTGTGTTCCCTAAAAGTGGTGTGAGCACGCACTGAAGCAATCCAGAAGGGTTTTTGTTTTCTGTTCTCATTTGTGTTCAAGTGTATTTGAACACTCTGAAATTTTTCCTTTGTAAAAATTCAGAATATCCCCAGATGAAGATTTGCGTCACTTTTTACGGAATGGGCCTTTTTCTAAATATGCAAATAAATAGAACTGTTTTCCTGATGTTTATTATTGAAGTTTCGTAGCACATTTTCATTTGTAAACTATTGAAATAGCAACAATAAGCTTATAAAATAATATATTTCAAGAAGACAGCTATATTTCAAGAAGACAATTTTTTTAATAAGAAAAACACAGTCTTAAAGAAGATACTAAAAAATTGGTGCCAAACTTGTGCGGGAAATTGGGCTCTCTGTTTACTATACTGTGTCTAAGGTCAAGTAGTTTTTTGTTTTGGGAGGGTTTTGTGGTTGCAGTGGTTGATTGGTTTTAATTTGAGGCTTAGACACCAAAAACTGTAGGCTATGTGCTTTGATCTAATGTTTTCCACTGTTATTATGAAGGCTGTTAACTGCTTATTTAAAGTTTGTTACTTGGGAAACTTGGATAATCCTAGAGACTCAAGACTGTCAGCTCTGTATTGAAGATTTGACTCCCCACAACACGATGAAAGTTCTGCTCATTAAATGAGAGCTATTTACAGTGTGTTGTTATGGCACTTAGGAGACTTCATTAAGAAGGAGAAATTTGTGGGAAGTCAGTATTTCTCACTGATCAGCAGTGTTAAATATCTGGATACAGGCTTATTCCTTACAGAAAGTGTTTAAAGGCAGTGGAAAACAAGGCGACCGTTCCTGCCATCTCCCCCTGTCCTTTTCTTTTCCCTTAAGGACAACCAAGTGGTGACCTTGCTAGAGTGAGGCATGGTGAGGCTGAGGGCAGTAGGATTCTTGGCCAAATGTCTAGCTAAATGGTAACTTCGGTTGACCTGGTTTTCATCCCTAGTACCCTGTTCCCAAGACACATCACGTCCCTACCACCCCAGACACACACACAGCTGGGCCCTTCAAAGACAAGGAGACTAGTTTGAGGAGACCTTCATGAGAGGAGTCTAGAGAGTCCAGATGGATCCGAACCTTGGATGAGTTTCTTAATCTTTCTGCTCCTTGGTCTTCTTAATTTGTACAATGGAGATGACAATTCCTCCTCAAGGAGATGTGCTAAATCAGGCTTCATGATGTCTTGTGCTATGATGGCTGTGAAATGGCTCTGATTCTCTTGCTTCAAGTGCGATTTACAATGTCCAATCTGGAGACCCTGGCATGACCTCCTGGTTGCAGAGGTTGGGAGTGTACGTGGCTCTATCAGGGGAGATCAGCCATTCCCAGTCTTCCACATGCAGTCAGGCCGTACCTTACCTTAGCGCCACAGATCTCAAAGAGGAGTTTTTTTGTTTGTTTGTTTGTTTTAAGACACAGTCTTGCTCTGTTGCCCAGGCTAGAGTGAGTGCCATGGCGTCAGCCTGGCTCACAGCAACCTCAAACTCCTGGGCTCAAGCGATCCTCCTGCCTCGCCTCTCGAGTAGCTGGGCCTACAGGCATGTGCCACCATGCCCGGCTAATTTTTTCTATATATTTTTAGTTGGCCAATTAATTTCTTTCTATTTTTAGTAGAGATGGGGTCTCGCTCTTGCTCAGGCTGGTCTTGAACTCCTGACCTTGAACGATCCACCCGCCTCAGCCTC
>CAUYRT010004925.1:0-10683 GCA_963574885.1 Lepilemur ruficaudatus | reverse complement strand
ATGTCCTTCTCACATACAAATACATTTATTTCATTCCCATAGCTCCAAAGTCTCAACTTGTTCCAGCACCAACACAAAAGTCCAAAGTCCAGAGTTTTACCTATGAAATCAAAACAAGTTATCTTCTTTGATTACAATGATGGGGCACTCTAGTCCAGGCAACAGAGGGAGACTCTGTCTCAAAAAAAAAAAAGATATAATGATGGTATAAGCACAGAAAAAATTCTCTTGTCAAAAGGAAGGAATACATAAAAAGAAAGGAGTAACGGGCCCCAAGAAAGTCCACAACCCAGCAGAGCAGACGTTAAATTGTAAAGCTGGAGAATAATCTCTTTGACTCCATGTGCTTCTTCCTGGACACACTGGGGTGGAGGGTTGGGCTGCCAAACCTCACACATTCCTGCTTCTATGACTTTTCTGGGTATAGCACACGTGGCTACTCTTCCAGATTGAAGTCTGGTACCTGAAGCTTTTCCAGCAGGCATTGCATATTGCTAGTGACACCACAGTTCTGGGGACCTGGTGATGGACCCACTCCCATGGCTCCTGGTTGGAACTCTGCAATGGCCTTGCTTCGAGGCCTCCACTAGGCATTGTCTGGTGGGAATGTAACACTTGCAACTCCACATTTCTGCTTAGCATTTCCCTAGGAGGGGCTTTTGACAGTGGCTCTGTCCCTGTGACAAATCTTTGCCTGGAACCTGAGGCTTTCAGCAATAACTTTTGAAATCTGGCTGGAAGCTGCCAATTCTCCATATCTCTGCTTTCTGCAAGCCTGCAGAACTAGCACTATGTGGATGCTGCTAAGTCTTACAGCTTGTATTTTCTTCAATGGCAGGTCAATCCACACCTAAGGCTGCTTTAGCCACAGCTGGCATAGCCTCAAAGCACTGCACCAGAATTTGGGCAGCAGAGATCCGAAGGTGATCTGGGCAGCAAGCCTTGGATCTGTCTCCCAGAACCATACTATCCTCCTAGGTGTCTGAGCCTGTGATGGGAGGGGCAATCTCAAAGATCTCCAAAATGCCTTCAGGGTCTTTCTTTCATTCTTTTGATGAACCCTTTGCTCCGTGCTAATCTCCTTAGCAAAAGCATGCCTTTTCACTCTTTACATGGCCAGGCTGAAATTTTTCCAAATCTTTCCACTTTGCTTCTCTTTTGATTATAAATTCTGTCCTTAAATCATTTTTTCCCTCTCACAGCTTAATGTAAGTGGTTAAAAGTAGCCATGCAGCAGCCTGAATGCTTTGCTGCTTAGATATTTCTTCTACCAGATACCCTAGTTTATCAGTGTCAAGTTGTCTTCCACGAAGCACTCAGGCATAGACCCAGTTCTGCAAAGTTCTTTGATAATTTAAAACAAGGATGGTCTTTCCTTCAGTTCCAATATCTTGTTCCTCAGTTCCATCTGAGACCTTGTCAGAATGGCTTTTACTGTCCATGTTGCTATCAGCATTCTGGTAACAACCACCTCACTAATTTCTAAGGAGTTCCAAACTTTAGTCTTTGTGTTTACTAAGCCCTCACCAGAATCTAAGCTTTTGTTAGACTGCTTTTCCAAAATCTTCCAGCCTCTGCTTGTTACCCAGTTCCAAAGCTGTTTCCACATTTTCAGGTATTTGCTATCAGCAACACCCCACTCCCAGTACTAATTTCCTGTCTTAGTCCACTTTCTGTTGTTTATAACAGAATACCTAAAACTGGGGTAATTTACCAAGAAATGAAATTTATTTCTTAACATTTCTAGAGGCTGGGAAGTCCAAGATCAAGGGGCCAAATTGGTGAAAGCCTTCTTGCTGGTGGGGACACTATGCAAGTCCTGGGGTGGTGCAGGGCATCACATGATGAGGGGGCTGAGTGTTCTAGTCTAGGTCTCTCTTCTTCTTCTTATAAAGCCACCAGTCCCACTCCCATGATAACCCATTAATTCATTAACCCATTAATCCATGAGTGGATTAATCTATTTAAGAAGACAGAGCCCTCCTGACCCAACCACCTCTTAAAGGCTCCACCTCTCAAAACTGCCACACTGGAGATTCAGTTGCAATATAAGTTGTAAAGAGGACAAACATTCAAACCATAGCAGGTAGACTTACAAAATTTTTCTAGAATGATATCCTATTTATTATATGATTTAGAAGTGCCCTGAAATACTAGGAACTTAGAGAATTAAAAAGAACTAAAGTGGGAACAGGTGGACAGGGTAGACAGAGGGAACAAGAGGGGAGAGGATCCTTCCTTCTGACCTGGCAGATGGTCCCAAGATATATGGACTTGTTTCAGTTATTTAATACTGCATAATAACAAATCACCTCAAAACCCAGAGGCTTAAAACAATAACAACTCTTTTATTGTTATCATCACGCTCTGGGGATTGGCTGGGCTTAGCTAGATAGTTTTTGCTGAGAATCTCTCATGCAGTTGCAGCATCTAAGGCTAGCATTATCTCTCACTCATGGTATCTGGTCTGGGAAGGCTCAAACATCTGGGGGCTAGATGAGCTGGGGCTCTTTGGGCATCTCTTTTTGTCTTTACTTGCTCTCTCTCCATGGTTTCCCCATCATGGCAGTTTCACAGTAGCCAAACTTCTTTTAAGGCAGCTCAGAGTGAGAGCGCCAGACGGATCTGCGTTTCCTTTTCTAACCTAGCCTCAGAAGTCAGGGAAGTCACAAAGTCCAACCTAGATTCAGGGGGAGACAACAGACTCCACCTCTTGGTGAGAGGTGCACCAAAGAATCTGTGGACATATTTTAAAACCACCAGAGGACTCCATAGGCCTCTGGCAGAAAGTCTGGGACAGAATAATGAGTCATTCACTAAACCACAAATTGCTTCATTGTGGTTCCCCTTCTGCTGAAGTGGAAGGATAGTGTAATGTTTAAGGATTCTTGCTCTGGAGTTAGATTGCCTAGGCTTGCCTTTGCCCTGACGTTTACTGAGCCTGGAACCTTGAGCAGGTCTTGGTACCTCAGTTTTCCTTTCCTTACACTGGGGATAATGAGAGCTAACGTGTATTGAGCACTTAGTAGGTGTCAAGCATTGTCCTATCTGCATTATGTATTATCTTTTATCTTCAAGGTAACCCTACTAAGTACTTATCTACACCCTAAGTTACAGAGTTTATAATAAAAGGCATTTTATAGATCTGTACTATGGATCAATTAAGATGATCTATTATTAATATGTCTCTTGATATTGTAAAGCTGTTGGGAAAAATGCTAGCGATGTCTGACTAATAGCGTAAGCAGTTTCCAGAGGTGGACCCTCCGTGCACAATGTCACAGAGGAGCGCAGATTGTTCCCAGTACAGAGTGGAAACCAGGATTGGGGCGGAGAGGGTCGGGTTTCTTGACAAATGTCGAAAATTCATAAAAAGATCAACCATTCCTCATTTCGGGCCATGGGAACCCAGTGCAGAACCCAGTACAGTCCTGGAGAGTGGGGCCACAAGTGCCTTTCTCAGTTTACAAAAAGGGAGTGTTTACCTTTTTCCTGGAAAAGGAATGCACCACTCTGGGCGGTCGGAGTTCTGCTGGGAGAACGCCCACCCGTCTGCCTGAAGAGTCCCCAAGTGTCAGGGGCCCGCGCGGTGGCCGGACGCCCGACGCTGACACCCGTTCCGGGGGCCTCCTGTGTACTCGGCCTCCTCTCGCGTCCCCGTCGCCACCCTTGGCTCCCTGACTCCTAGAGCCACCTTCTCCCCCCGCTCCCCTAAGGTGTCCTCTCGGGCAATTCCAGAGCGCCCATCTTCCCAGCCCGGGCAAAACCCGGAGAGGTGGAATCCCTCGCCCGGAGCGCCCGGCGGCCACTGGGCATGCTCCGTCGCCAGGCAGGTCCGGGGCCGCGAGCAGCTCTCGCGCCTGGCGGATTCCTGCTGCCGCCGCGCGTCCTCCTCCTCCCGAGCAGGCGGCGGGCTCATGATGGCGGCTGCCGGGGACGCCAGCGGCGGCGGCGGCAGCAGCGGCGGCGGCGGCGGCTGCAGCAGCAGCGACACGTCCAGCACCGGCGAGGAGGAGAGGATGCGGCGCCTCTTCCAGACGTGCGACGGCGACGGGGACGGATACATCAGCAGGTACGCTGGGAGGTACGAGAAACCGGCTGGGGGGGACCAGCCCCTGCACGCCGCCCTTGACCGCTCCTCTGCCCCCTCGCCCCAACTTCCAGCAAGTTGCTCAGAAGCTCACGGGAAAAGTTGACCGAGACTCCAAGAGCGCGTCGCCGGCTCGGCCACCGAGGCCGAGGGGCTGCTGCTCTGTGCACCTACCGGAGGTGCCAGTTGGTCCAACTTTTCCCAGCGTTGTCTTTGTCTAGGCGTTGGGAGACATCTCTTTAGGATGCGAGCCTTCCCCGGGGTCTCGGAGCGCTCCTTCCCGTGGGGAAACGGGTGCTGGCCGCTCGGCCCAGGAAGCAGGGGCTGTCCTGCAGCCTCGGGCTCCTGCGTGTCAAGTGGCTGTGGCACCGGGCGGCGATCTTTCCCGCGGCTCTTTGGACCGCCCCGGGGCCGCCCCGGGAGGAGATGCGCTCGCAGTGACAGAGTCGGACATGAAAAGAACCTATGCAAAACTTTCCATTGCCGCAGAGCCCCAGAATTCCGAACTTCAGAGCCCAAAGAATAAGCATAGCTTGCCACCCAGTACTGATTTAAAGACACAAGCCTGGGGGGGAAACGAAGCGCTCAGGAGCAAACTGGGGGTTAGGAGGTGAGTCTGGAACACAGACCCTACTCGCTACCCGGCTCTGGGCGCTGACCAGGGCAGCCTTGGGAAGTGTCTCCCGGCGCCTCTGCGCCTCCGCTCGTGACCCTTGAGGTTTTTGCTTCCAGATCCCCTATACCCCCTACCGGGGCGGTGTTGCGGCTTCGTGTCTCTGGACCTGGCCAAATAATTACTTCTGCCTAAATTTTTATTATTTATCGGACACTGATGTCGAATAAGGCAATCGTAATGTTTTGTGATATGCTTCTATGTAACATTGACACTGGACGCTGAAGACTTAGTACCCGCCGAAATTTGAATTGCCTTCAGTGAAGGAGGCAGCCTAGCTTGTGTATTACATGTTTCTTAGCTTTTGTCTTAGTGATGCTTAAGATCCCTTTTTGAAAATCTGGGGCTGCTTCCTGCTAATTGTCCTTGCCCACCTAAAGAGAAATAGAGTGGGGGATTTTCCCCCTAAATTTTTAAAGAAGCTCTCTGAAACAGGTAATTTAACATGTGAAAAATTGACAGTTAACAAAAATAATGATTTATTTGGGACTCTTGACTCAATTTTGGTAATTCTTAGTGAATTTTATGACTCTTCCAAAGTTTCACTGAGAAGCATTAGAAAGATACCAGAAAACTTTATGGGGCAATTCTGTTTGGAAATAAAAATATGTAGTTCTGATTGACTCCACATAGATTTTTATCTGAAAGTCTTTCCCTATCTCGGTTCTGGGATAAAAATTTCATTATATAGTTTACTTTTTTATTGTTTTCCTATTTGAAAGATTATCTTATTTGCAACAATAAAAGCAATCTACATTCAAGTTTGGCTGCAAAAAGAATTTAATTTTACACAGGCAAGAGTGCATATAGAAAACTAGCAGCATTCTGTCCTTCCTTGACTCTAATCTGGCCTATTAATATGTTGCTTTACCTGATCTATACTTTCTGGATAAATGCTCTTACTATTTTCAGTGATCTACCCCAGAGGATAATGAATTCTGTAAGCATAATTTGAGGACTTTGTTTTGGAGAGTAAGGCATTGTGTGTGAGAGGGTGGCGATAAAGAAGGGGTTTCAGATTAGAGTAGAAATTGGCTAGGGAAAAAGTGGAAAAGGCAGTTAACATTCCTTGAGCCACATCACTTTAATGTATCTGCTTGAAAGCTGCAAGGTATGTGCAGAATGGACCCTAAAGCATACCTTTAACTGTGGGTGGAATTGCCTTGGAAATTATGCTGTGGCAAAATTTCCACACAGGAGGAGTTTAGGGATGGCAATCTTACTGAAAAAGGACACCAAGGAACTTATCTGGAAGTGTGTTATATAATAAGCACAATTTTACCTGGAATGTACGTTTATTTAGTATGGCTTGGGAAATAGAGTGAATGAAGATATGGGTCATTGAATTACTTCCTCTCTGAAGCCATGCCTCCGTGCTACCTGTGTTTTAATGACCTTTACTTACCACTCTGTGGTGGGTGATAGGGTTTGAAGGGTTGTAAATTTTCTCTTTCAGACTTTCTATATCATTATAAAACCTTAAAAATTTTGGATTCTTAAAGATGCTAAATTTATGCTCATGGTACACAGCTGTATCCATTAGAATTTCAGTTGGCTATTTCTCATCACAAAAACCTAACCACAGTCAAATAAGGGTTGGCTTTGTCACCTAGTGGAAGTCTGGAGGTAGGCTGTCCAGACTGGGGCAACAGCTCCACAATGATGTCAATGCCCAGCTTTCTTCTACCTTTCTCCATTACCATTCTTCACATAAAGCATTCATCCTCAGAGTTATCTCATAATCCAAAGATAATTGTTCTATTTCTAGCCTCATCCCTAAGTTCTAGGGAAGATGTTAAAGGAAGTTGAAATGAGAGGTGCCTAGATCACTAAAGCAGAGCTTTCTTAAATCCCTTAATTATGTTAAACTACATCATCTAACCATACCTATGTGCAATAGAGTCTGAGGAAACATATAATTCACCTAGGCACATTGCCTCTTAAACAAAATCTGGATTTTGTTACTGAGAGCAGGAAATAGATACTGCGAGGGCAAGCAACAAACACTGTGCATAATAAAACCCCCATGATAACAACCTACACTCAACTGTATTGGCTCTGGTCCTCTGCCCAGCTCTTGTTCTAAAACAGGAGTGGGCTAGAAATCTTAAGTTTGGAGGAAGGATAAGTGGAAGAGAGACTGAGCAGTAGAGGAAATGTTAGGGATGTAAAGAGTAGAACTTTGTGCCTTCATATTCTGTTTCATCATGCTAACAAAAAAGACATCAGCTAACTGGAGATTCCTGAATTGCCAAGGAACTTCCAGGCTGTGAAAGGGACCCAGAATCATGCCTATCAATAGTTAGGGTGGAGGAAAAGACTACCTACCATCAGATGGTGCCAAACTGCAGCTGGGACAGGGCAGGATTTGGGCTGCATAGTGGGACCATGCCAGGTTCCTCCAGTGCATTTCATTAACCTTACAATGGCTTAACCTTGTATTTTATGGCATAGAATTTTTTGGACCCTGCATATTGTGTTATAGGAGGTGGTGGAAGTTATTCTATTTGTTAAAATTATTTTCCCTTTGGAATTTTAACACTCTTTGCTTTTACCCTTCAGTGTAAGAAACTGCTTATGTTGAACCTATCTTTGACAAGTATCTAAAACTAACACTTAACATTTTTATCTAGTACCCAAATGTTACCTCAAACATTGATACCTCAGACAGGGCTTCCCTGACCACTATATCAAAGTGGGTTTGCTATATTCTGCCATTATTCTCCGTCATAGTACCAATTGCTTTCTTTCAAAGCATGCTTTACAACTTGTGATTGCATTTCTGTTTGCTACTTTGCCTATTTATTGTCATTTTTTTGTCTGTTGTCTATTTGTCTATTTATTGTCTTCATTAGCACAGAAATCATGTCTGTTTTGTTAAAACAGTACACCCAGTACAGTATCTTCTATGTAGCACACACTCAGTAAATTCTTATGAAAAATGACCAAGAATGAACAGTGGTATATTCATGTGTATTGAAAAATCTTTCAAGCATTTTCATTTCCAAACATATTCCATGTTTAGGAAATATTTTGTATGTATATTTTATTAAAGAATATGGATATTTTCCTTTAAAAATGACTTCTTTTGTGTTATATAAAAGATATTCTTATTGTTGAAAATTTGGAAAATATAGAAATACACAAAAATAAAAAATCAAAATCATCTAAAATCCTATGACCTAGGAATATCATTTCTATTTTCCCAGTGATACATCTGTATCATGTCTTTCCTGTAGTACATTAAATATGATTGGATATATGGGAAATATCGCATGTTCATGGATAGGAAAACTTAATATTGTTAAGATCGCAGTACTCCCCCCTCCCAAATTGATCTACAAAATCAACACAATTCTTCTCAGAATCCTAGCTGCTGCTTTTTGTAGAAATTGACAAGCTGATCCCAAAATTCATGTGGAAACTCAAGGGACCCAGAGTAGTCAAAACAATCTTGGAAAAAAACAAAGGTGGAGAATCCATGCTTCCCAATTTCAAAACATTCTCCAAAGCAACAGTAATAGAAACAGTGTAATGTGCTACTGACATAAGGATAGACAAATAGATCGATGAAATAGAATTGAGACTCTAGAAATATACCCATATATTCATGGTCAATTGATTTTCAACAAAGGTGCCAAGATAAGATGCCAAGATCAAGGATGAAATGGGGAAAAAATAGTCTTTTCAACAAATGGTGCTGGAACAACAACATGGTCACATGTAAAAGAACAAAGTTGGATACTTTCCTCACATCATATACAAAAATTAACTCAAAATGGACCAAAAACTGAAATGTAAGAGCTAATACTATTAAACTCTTAGAAGAAAACATAGCGCTAAATCTTTGTAAACTTAAATTTGGCAATGGATTCTCATATGTTACACCAAAAGCACAACCTACAGAAGAAAAAACAGATAAACTGGGCTTCATCAATTTCTAAGATTTATGCTTCAAGAAATATTATCAAAAAGTGAAAGACAACCTGCAGAATGGGAAAAAATATTTGCAAATTATGTGTCTGATAAAGGACTCATACCTGTAATATATAAAAAATACTTACAACTCAATAATAAAAAGAAAAATAATCCAATTTAAAAATGGACAAAGAATCTGAATAGACATTCTCCCAGGAGGACATGCAAATTGCCAATAAGTACATGAAAAGATGCTCAACATCATTAGCCACCAGGGAAATGCAAATCAAAACTACCGTGAGATACCACTTTACACCAAGTAGTATGGCTATAATCAAAAAGTCAGATAATAACAAGTGTTTACAAGGATGTGGAGAAATCAGAACCCTCACACACTGCTGGTAGGAATGTGAAATGGTGCAGCTACTTTGGGAAACAATCTAGCAGTTCCTCAAAAACTTAAACATAGAATTGCCATATGACCCAAAATTTCTGCTCCTAGATATGTAACGAAGAGAACTGAAAATATATATCCACACACAAACATAAGCAATTGTTCATAGCAGCATTATTTATAATAGTCAAAAGATGTAAACAAACCAAGTGTACATCATCTGGTGAATGAATAAACAAGATGTGGTGGTATATTCATATAATGGAATATTATTTAGCCTTAAAAAGAAATGAAGTACTGATACATGCTACAACATGGATGAACCTTGAAAACCTTAATGCTAAGTGAAAGACTCCAGTGACAAAAGACCACATATTATATTTCATTTATATGAAATGTCTAGAATGGACAATTTTATAGAGACAGAAAGTAGATTGTGATTGCTTAGGTTTGAGAGTAATGGGGTGGGATTGGAGAGTGAAAACTAAAGAGTACAAAGTTTCTTTTTTGAAGAGATAAAAATGTTCTAAAACTGATTGTGGTGATAGCTGTGTAACTCTGTGAATATACTAAAACTCCATTGAACTTTAAATGAGTAAATTTTATGGTATGTGAATTATAGCTCAACAAAGCTGTTATAAAAAAGATGGAAAATGTGATTTATAATTGTGATATTCCATTATTTATTTCATTAATTTAATTATTCTCCTATTGTTGGATATTTAAGTTGTTTCTAATTATTTGCTTTGGAATTTCATTAAATCTAAGTTCCCAAAGACAAGGATACGCTATTATTTTATATACTGATTAAACTATGGTAACATCCTTCTTACCACCTTGAATTTTAATTTCATTCTTATTGAAAGGATTCCTTTAAAATTCTTTAGTTATAGATTTTTATCACATTTCACTCTTATACACATATAAAAAAGGAAAACAGGCTAATCAAATAGTTCAAAATAATCCTAAAACTTCTTCCCGTTTAAAATCCAGTCTTCTAAATCACTTTTTAATTCAGAGCATTGATGTATTTCATTACTGACATCAACCTCTGTGGTATCAAAATATACAGGGATGCAGCATTTCTTCAAAGAGGGCTCCACTATTTTCTATAGGATTTTTCTTCTATGATGCTGACACCCTTTCTGCAAGTATTGACGTTGGTACTCCTGATCTTACCAGAGGTGTCAATCAAAGGTTCTCAGACAATAACCAGGACTTGTATTCTCAAACTGCATTGAGAGTTGCAGCTATCTGGTTATGTTACCAGGGGGACCAACTTGATCCACAATGAGCAAGCAGTGGTAACTATGTTGGCATCAGGCCAACAGAAATTGTAAGAAACGTGCAGATTTCACAATGTTAAAGAGTGTGTCTTAGAAGCTTTGAAATACGGTATTTTATGTAATACTAGAATAAACACGTTCATTGTTCCATGTACTGTATTATTAAAGAATTAGTCAAGCCGGGCGCGGTGGCTCACGCCTGTAATCCTAGCTCTCTGGGAGGCTGAGGCGGGCGGATCGCTCAAGGTCAGGAGTTCGAAACCAGCCTGAGCAAGAGTGAGACCCCGTCTCTACTATAAACGGAAAGAAAGAAATTGATTGG
>CAUYRT010004924.1:0-10607 GCA_963574885.1 Lepilemur ruficaudatus | reverse complement strand
ACAATTTACAAATAAAATGCACAAATGTCCACCAATTCATAAAAAAGATCCTCACCCTCATTAATAATCAATATAAGAATGTAGATTAAAGAAAAAACAATGCATACTTTTTGTCTGAATTATTTTAGAAAATTTAAGATTGGCAAGTGTGAAAGAAAGGCAGACAAATCTTTATCTATTTGTGGATATAAACTTATTTAACATTTTTGAAAGGAAGTTTGGCAGCAATTAACTATATAAAATGAATATACTTTGGCTCAGCAATTTGAGCTTTCTCTCTGATAGAAGCACACTCACAAGAGCACAAATGGAAATATAAAAAAAATCTAAAAACTCTTTAGAGGGATAATGAATACATTATATTACATTTCCATTATACAGCATAAAGTAGCTTTTGAATACTGACAGGGTCAATTTTTGTATTGCCATGAAGAAACGCCTTTGATAAATTCTTCAGAGAAAAACACAAAGTAGAGAATAATAGTCTGATATATTGTATTAAGTTATCTTAATATATTGTATTTTCTATTCAGAAGATAAATTAAGACACAATTTCATTATGTTATCTATTGGGAAAAGAATTGGTGTCTTTGCCCCAAATGACATGGAACAGTTCTGTATATTTTACATTTTGACAACATGTTGGCACATATTTGTATTAAATTCTTTTAAAGTTATTTTATTTGTTAAATAGCTTAATACTCTCTAAAAAGTTGATCTTATCTAAGCATAGCTCTTATTTATATGTTTTCATTCCAGCTTGCTTTTCATACAATAAAGGAAGAAATCCCTCAGACCCACTATGTTCTGATGAAATGATAGCGATTTGTCTCTCTGGTATAAAAGGACACTCTAAGATGTATAATGACTAAATTATGCTTCCTCCTTTCTCAGATTCCTTAGGACAAAAAATGCATTTAAGCTTTTTGGCTATGATAGTTGGGAATTCCCAAGACTGTTTTAATCTCAGTGGAACCTTCCAGGCACCTGGGGGACCCTCTTTTGTTGGTCTGTGAAGCATCTTAAAGTCCTAGAACACTGAGCTGAGGAGTTTGCCTTACAAGGAAACAACGGTCCTGCCAACAGATACATCTGAAAGTGAAAAAGCCATTCATTGTGCAGTGAGTGAAGTATTTTGGAGATAAGTAATAGCAACTACCATTGTAACCCTGAGAAAGTCCATTCAAGGAAATATAATAATAACCAGTTTCCCAGGCTAAAGGGACTAACACAGATGTCCAGTGTTGTTGAGTTAGGTTGTGTGAGATTTGGAGATTAAATTATTTGAAGAGTAATAATATTTTAAAGTTAAGTGGTTAATTTTATATATATTCTCTTCTAAGTGGTAATTATTATATTGATCAACAATTTAAAGACTATTTCTTAATACTATAGGTGTATATTGTGCTTACATAGCTAAATTTCAGATTCCCAAATTTAATGGATTGTGTTTTTTGTTTTAACAGCTTTTCCCTGAGTCCTGAAACCAGCATATCATAAATATATTTTGCAAATATGCATTAGACTTGAGTAAATTAGCATGTGCTGTTATTAGGTGCAGAACCATGAAGAATACCATAAGTTTTTGCAAAGTTGGAGAGTTTTTTTTCTTTTCCCATTAAACAAAAGAGTTTTACACAATCTAAACCTTGAGCTTATGCCTACTAGTACTATTTGTCATCTCATTTACAAATTTCAAGATATTCAATGGGAGTTTGTGTTTTGGAACCATGACCATTCAAAACCAAATTTAAATTTGTCAGATTAAAAAAATATAGAATTGACCTGGGTGAGGAACTTTTCACCTAGTATTCTAAGACTATTTCAACCTTGAATTACTAATACTAAATGGCTATATTTTTAATGCACATTCTCATTAAAGTTACTACAATTTTACAGATGTTCCTTTATATAGGAAATATATTTGCCTTTCTCCATCTGGTGCTTCTCAGAATTCTTCTTAAATTCCAACTTATCAATGAAGCTTTCCTTTATATTCAGAAGTTAAAATGTGTAGAGTGGTCAAGAGACAGGTATAAGTTTGATCTATACCTCTGATCGGATCTTAAAGCAGTAACTTTCGTAAGTGGTAAAGCCCATATTTAAGCCATAACAATTAGGTGTTCTTTCATAGTGCTGTTTTATTTCTCACTCATATTTGAGTCTCCAATGCTTAGAATGGTGTCTGACACAAACAAGGTTCTCATTAAAATTTGCATAATTGACAGCTGGTATAACATAACATAACATAAAAGGAGAAGCAGGAAAAATGGTGGAAATAGTACCTTCCTTCCAGACAGCAGCTAACACGAAAATGAGTGTAGAGCTAGGTCTTTGCCTTGGCCAAAACAAAACAAAATAAAACAAAAAAGCAATACTAACAAGCTGGAATCAGAGGCATTATATTCAATTTGATACTTGAAACTAAAGACTATGGTTAAAGCAAGAAACTTCATGCTGTTAACTAAGAGGCAAGCATAACTGATGTATGTGTATATGAATGAGTGTGCTTACATGTGTGTGTGTATGTATATATATTCTTACATGCAAGTGCAGAGTATTGTTATATCAGGATTTGTTATGTGGTTTTAACCTACCTGCACCAGGGGCACTGTCACTTAAAGAAATATAACGGAGAACCTTTAGAAAATCAAAATGAATGACACCTTTTTAAAAATTTGTGTAAGAACTTGTCTTCTGGTTGGACTTTGAGGGAGAAAAATGCACATACATACAGGCCTATGTAAATATACACACATTTATTAATATAATGCACTCAATATCCATATATTATTTAGATGTATATTATTTTATGTTTAATATTTTTGTATATTAATCTGTTCACTCTTAGAAATTCAAGTACTAGGATCCAGTAAATAAGTGCTGACTTGACCACTAATATATGAAAATGGGCCAAGCCCCAAAGTGCTCTTTAATTAATTTCTCCTAAAACTTTTCTTCCTTCCTTCCTGTTTTCCTCCCTCCTTCCATTTCTTTCTTCCCTTCTTCTTTCCCCTAGTATTGCCATCTGTTTCTGACTTTCTTGATACATTGGTTTATGCTTCCCCATTCCATTTTCTAACAGATATTGAAGCTACTATTATTCACCAGGGACATTGACTTCATAAAATGTGATCTTACATTTTTATAATGCTCTCAAAAATATAAATAATACATAAAAAGGATAAGATAGTTAGATAGTTATATACTTTGTATAAATTTTATATAATTTATATAATTTCACATATGTTATATAATTTATGTAATACAAAAAATAATATACTATTATTTTTATACTATGATTTTAGTAAAATCATACATATGGTTTTAATATGAAATCTTGGACTATACAATGTGAGATTTTACTGATTTACAAAAATATTTTCTATTTTCTTAATGATTAGTGTGTTTTCTACTGAAGTTAATATGAAATTTTATTTTATTATGTCTATAATTCACTGAGGGACATATTTGTATTGAAATGAATACCATAAAAGCTCAGAAACAAATGCTAATTTATTAACTTTTAGGCAGTGTGCTATGTGCTTTTGTTTTCTTATCTGATGGAATTAATCTTCATAGCAATCTTCACAGCATATGGTACTATTACAAATTTATTTAAAAGAAAATGGGATTTAGTGAAAACAAGTAACTTACTTCAGTCATTCTTAACTAAGTCAATCATTTACCTGTAGAAAAATCATTTGTTGATGGGTAATAATAGCAGCATGATAAATCCATATTTAACTTTAAAACAAACTGCAAATCTGTTTCCAAATGAGGCTGTATAATTTTGTATTTCATCCTCAATGTACAGGCATATCTCATTTTACTGTGCTTTGCTGTATTGTGCTTAATGGATACTGCATTTTTTGTAAATGGAAGGTTTGTGGTAACTGTGTCAAGCAAGTCTAGGGGCACCATTTTTCCGACAGCATGACCTGACATGTCTGTGTCACATTTTGGGAATTCTCACAATGTTTCAACTTTTTCATTGTTATTATGTCTGTTGTGGTGATCTGTGATCAGTTGCTTTGATGTTACTATTGTAATTGTGCCACAAGCCACACCATATAAGATGGCAAACTTATTAGATAAAGTCATGTTTGTTCTGCTCCACCAACCAGCCATTCCCTCATCTATCTCCCTCTCTGTAGGCTTCCTTATTCCCTGAAACACAGTAATATTGAAATTATTGTTAGAAATTAATAACCTTAAAATGGCTTTAAGTGTTCAGGTAAAAGGATGAGTTACATATCTCTCACCTTAATCAAATTATAAAATGATTCAGCTTATTGAAAATTTGTGTCAAAAGTCAAAATAGCCAAAAGCTGGTCATTTGAACCAAACAGTCAGCCAAATTGCAAATGCAAAGCAAATGTTCTTGAAGGAAATTTAAAAGTGCTACTCTAGTGAACAGTGAATGATAAGAAAGGAGAACAGTCTTATTGCTGACATGGAAAGTTTTAGTGGTCTGGATAGATCAAACCAGCCACAACATTCCCTTAAGCCAAAGCCTCCACAGCAAGACCCTAACTCTTTTCAATTCTATGAAGACTGACAGAAATGAAGAAACGTATGAAGTTAGCAGAGGTTAGTTCATGGTGTTTCAGGAAAGAAGCCATCTCCGTAACACGAAAGTGCACAGGGAAGCAGCAAATGCTAATGTAGATGCTAAAGCTAGTTATCCAGAAGATCTAGCTAAGAGAATTGATAAATGTGGTTACACTAAACAGCAGATTTTTCATGTTGGTAAAACAGCCTTTTTTTGGAAGATGATGCCAGCTAGGACTTTCATAGCTAGAGAGGAGAAGTTAAAGTTTTAAAGATAAGAATGATTCTCTTGTTAGGGGCTAATGCATCTGGCAACTTTAAGTTGAAGCCAATATTCATTTACCATTCTGAAAATCCTAGCCTCTGTAAGAATTATGCTAAATCTACTCTGCTTGTGCTCATACATGGAACAACAAACCTGGATAACAGCACTCCTGTTTATAGCATGGTTTGCTGAATATTTTAAGACTGATGTGGAGCCCTACTTCTCTGAAAAAAAAAAATTTCTTTCAAAAAAATTACTGTGCATTGGCAATGCATCTAGTCACTCAAGAGCTCTGGTAGAGATATACAAGGAGATTCATGTTGTTTTCATGCCTGCTAACACAACATCCATTCTCCAGGCCATTGATCAAGGAGTAATTTTGACTTTCAAGTTTTGTCATTTAAGAAATACATTTTGTAAGGCTATTATAGCTGCCATAAAAAGTTATTTCTCTGATGCATCTGTGCAAAGTAAGTTGAAACCTTCTGGAAATCATTAACCATTCTAGATGCCATTAAGAATATTCACAATTCATAGGAAGAGGTGAAAATATCAATAGGAACAGGAGTTTGGAAGATGTTCATTCCAACCCTCATGGGTGATTATAAGACTACCATGCAAGATATAACTAAAGTTGTGGTGGAAATAGCAAGAGAACTAGAATTAGAAGTGGAACATTAATATGTGTCTGAATTGCCACAGTCTAATGATAAAACTTGAATGGATGAGGAATTAATTCCTATGGATCAGCAAACAAAGTAGTTTCTTGAAGAGCAAACCACTCGATGCTGTGAATTTTGTTGACATGTAAACAAAAGATTTAGAATATTTCTACTGTAGGTAAAATCCTATCAAGCAACATTGCATGGTACAGAGAAATTTGTCATGAAAGGAAGAGTCAACAGATGTGGTGAACTTCATTGTTGCATTATTTTAAGAAACTGCTATAGCCACCCTAACCTTTAGCAACCACTACCCCAATCAGCCATCAGCAGACCCTTCGCCAGCAGAAATGCATAACTTATTGAAGGCTCAGATGATCATTAGCAGTTTTTAGGAATGGAGTATCTTAAATTAACGTATGTGCATTATCTTTTAGACATAAGGCTAATGTACAAGTAATAGACTAAAAATAATGTACATATAACTTTTATATGCCCTGTAAAACCAAAAAATCTGTGTGACTCATTTTAGTGTGATATGCACTTAATTGTGGTGGTCTAGATTCAAACCTGCAATAGCTCTGAGCTATGCCTGTGTGAGATTTCCAGTTGTTCCACATCCTCACCAAAACCTGATATGTTCAGTCTTTTTAAATTCTAGCTAGTTCTCTATACCCTAATTTTATAACTCCAGGTATAAATAAAATTTTTACTTCTAATTTTGTTTACAACTTTCCTGACATTCGATTTTTTCTTTTGTAGGTCCGTAAGCATCCTGGACTACAACCCCACCTACATTTCGCCATGTTGGCATTTAATGACAACTTTTCTAATTGGCCCACTTTTTCCTTCATTGGTATTCCTGGTCTGGAGACTGCACATATATGGATCTCCATCCCCTTCTGTCTCCTGGACCTGGTGGCCATTGTGGGTAATGTTCTTCTCCTCATCCTAGTTAGAAGAGAACAGAATCTTCATGAGCCCCAGTTCTATTTTTTGGCCATTCTAGCCCTTACTGACCTAGGCCTTTCATTGTCCACAATACCTAGTGTCTTGGCCATCTTCTGGTTTGATATCCACCACATCAGCCTGGATGCCTGCCTGACCCAAATGTTCTTCATCCACACCCTCTCCTCGGTAGAATCAGGTGTCCTGGTAGCCATGGCTTTTGATCGCTTGGTTGCTATCTGTGCTCCACTAAGCTACCCCAGGATCCTGACCCATCATACTGTTGTCTGCCTTAGTGGAGCCGCCTTCATACGGGGCGCCACTCTCCTGGCCCCTCTGCCTTTTTTCCTCAGGACCTTTCGTTTCTGTGGGGCCAACATTCTTTCACACTCTTATTGTTACTACCCAGATATGCTGAACCTGGCCTGTGGGGATGTCACTTTCAGCAGCATCTATGGATTGGTCTGTGTGCTGTGCACATTTGCAGTGGATGTTGTCTTCATCCTAGCTTCATACATAAAGATTCTGAATGCTATTGTGAAATTGGGAATTCAGGACAGAAACTGGAGATCACTGCAAACCTGTATCTGTCACCTGTGCACAGTGCTTGTGTTTTACCTGCCCCTCATCAGCCTTGCACTACTACACCATTACACCCAAGATACTTCCCCAATTTTATACACCACAATGAGCAATGCCTATCTCCTCATGACACCACTGCTAAACCCTATCATCTACAGTCTCAAATCCCGGCAGATCCAGGCTGCCCTGCGCAAGCGATTTTGGGTGCAACGTGTGGTCGCTGGAGAATGAGAATTTTCTATATATTAGAAGGTAGAATCGATTATAACAGTGCTACTCAGGATCTACTATGTGTCAAGTAGTGTGGTAGGCACTATGAATGTAAAAATGAAAAAATGTTCAGGTCTTTTCCTCAAGAAGTGCATAATCTAACTAAGGAGGAAAAGAGAGGCCGAATGCTTAAATATATGACCATAACTATGATCATGAAAGATGGTTGCTTGATAGCAATGAGGAGAAATGGCAATAGGAGACCAAGCTCAGTGTTGTTGGTGTACGGGTTGGATGAAATCACATTACCCCAGCTGCTAAGTTGAGGGGTCTGACTGGACTATAAAAGATCAATGAGGACTGATTTTATAGAGAAACTAAGATGCCACCTGATTCTTGATTTCCAATATTGCTTAGGTCGGGGCATTAAAAATCCAAGATTGCTAATCAGTCAATACCAATTTGATGGCACCTCGGTAAATTCACTGAAAATCATTTAATTGTACACTTAAAATGGAGTGTTGGTTGTACGTAGATACAGTTGGAGAACTATGTATGTAATCTCTGGACTACTTTGGCAGAGTAGGTTTTTGAATGTAACAAGATAAGTCAACTTGAGTGGTAATATATCTTGGGAAATCAGCTCACTACAAATTGTGACTGTAAACATTGTACTATAAATGCTTTGTAGTTTTACCCCAATAAAAAAAAATCCAAGATTGCTAATAAATTTATGACTATATGTTTGATATTTCTGTTTCTTATATTTGGATATTGGGTGATATACTGAGCATTCTAAATATTAACAAAAGATAAAGGAGCTGTCTGAAAAAAATAATATATAAGGATCTGAGAAATAGTCATTTTTACTCAACTTGTTACTTAATTCAGAATTCATATTTCATTTAGATTTTGTTTTGCTTTCAATTTTATATTGGGAATAGATATGGTTATATGCTGACTTCTGAAACAAGAATGCATCTCCTTTCTTTAACTTTGCAAAGAGGAAAAACGAATTAGTTTGTTCTCTTTGGGGGTCAATTCTTTAACATTTAGAGTCATAGCAAATGAAGAATTGTCCTGCTGGGATCAAGTTTGGAGACAAGTGAAAGACAAAGATTTAATTGCTCACGGTAATAAATAAACATGTAGTAGCATTAGCAAGAATTTGAAGCTGCTTTAAGAAAGTTCTGAAGGAATTCCTAAATTCCTTCCTTAAGTCATCAATCAGAAAAATATTTTTAAAATCTGACACATTTAGTAGGAATCAAAGTCATACAGAAGATGCAATTATAATACTCATACAGTTTATATTTTACTATTGGAAATCATAGAACAGCATCAAACTATGTAATGGAACATAATCAGTGGGATTGGGGCTTAGTTTGAATTGTTATATGAATGTAAAGGAAAGTAAGACAGAGAGGGCTGGGACCACCGTTAAGTATTTTCTGGAAAACTGAAAAGTCCATGAGCAAAAATTGTGAAAGTTGAAATCTGTCTCAATTTCAAAAGCATGTTTTTTGCTGTGATCTATTGGCTATTAACAGGACGGAAGGGATTAATTTTTTTAATTAAAAAAGTATATTCTTTGCTCTCAGTGATAGATCATTTCAAAAGTATAATGAATACTCTCAAAAAAATAAAATAAAATTCTGACTCTAAACTGTTCCTTCATCTTTTAAGGTCCAATTTAATTAGTTTCTTTATTGTGAGTCTTTCTGATTAGTGGCCTCTTGATTGGCTTCCCCAAGGATGGCTATAGCGAACTGGGGGCCATTACTAGGCAATTGTTCTGTTTTTTGAAGACAACAGGAAATTTTCCTTTGAGGAACTCCTCACTTCTCTGTGTAGTTTGGGTGAGACCAACAATAATATTCTAATAAATCTCTCCCAGATCTTTTAGCTATTGAGATTAAAAACTGAATAAAATATTTCTCTCTTCATGTTTTATGCTAGAACTTTTTCTATGCTAGAACTCAAAAGATTTCCTTTTCTATTTGTATTCTATCACTGGGTAGATGCCAAACCACTTACAGTCATCATCTTTTCTAGTTGCATGGGAGCTAATACCTATTCAAACCATGAGACAAAAGAGAAGCAAATGGGAGAAACCGCTTCAGCAAAGAAAAAGAAACAACATAATATTGAATCCTTAATATTGTATTTAGGTCCCTGAAATACTTCCTTTGATTCTGTGACTAAGTCTGGTATTTTCATTTGCATTTCTTTACTTACAAATGAAATAATGAAGCAGCTTAAGGGCAGGTTCTGTTTAGGTGAATTGGATCATTTATTTAATCTCACCTCAAATAAAATAAACATATTTTCTTATCTCACTCAGTAGGCAGTAATGCCCTAACTGGTGGCATTTTTGTCTGACTCAATGTCTCCTAAAGAATGGTATGTAATTAATGCTCAGAATAGTGTGTAAAGATGTAAAAGAAGGGGAAATGAAAAAATGTGAGAAACAAAGGACCAAGGGTAATAATAAGAAGGGTGACTATTGAATAAGTAGATTCATGATTAATAACTTAATACCTACATAACTTGATTAAAATGTATAGAATAATAGTGTCTGGCTCTGCCCTGTGATAGTCGATTTTGGGACATCACCAGTGTATATAAAGAATGTGATGTGTGTCCCTGATCTTCAGTGACAATATTAAACAGATAAATATATAATATATACAATTGTAAACGGGTAAACCTAGTCTGAACCCTTTTACATATTTTCAAATACACACGTTTCAGAAAAAAAATTCACAAGGATACTCTAAATATATCTTTGAATTGCAGGAAAATTATTATTCTCTGCTCACTTTTGATAGAGTGACTGAAGCCATTGTTTTGTACTTATCTTTAAATGCTGACTTGGCCCTTGTTCTCTACCATATTTTTGGCTTATAATAAAAAGTTTAATATTTATTGAGCCTTTACTGTATGCCAGACATTGTTATAAACACGTCACATAAATTATCACAGTTCTTATTACAAAGTCTTTAGAAGACAGACATCATTATTAACTCCTTTTCACTGATGGCTACACTGAGGCACACAGATCCTGGGTCACAATTTTTTCCCAGACAACATAGAATAGAAGTAACAGAGTCTTGTTTTTAGTTTAATCAGTACATGCTTATCTTCAAATTAAAACCCAGTTTAATACAATGAGAAAATCAAATACATATTACTTAGCTGGTAAATTTTAGATGAACTGCTTATATTTCTGCCTTAATCTCTCACTCTAACCTCAACTCTGATGCTTCTAACCACACCTTCAGCACAAAGACAGAGCCTATGGATATTGTATAATCCAGGATTTAGATACTGTGGTTCATCCTACCCACTTGCACACTATTCTAAGTGTGTTAACCAATATATTC
>CAUYRT010004923.1:0-37083 GCA_963574885.1 Lepilemur ruficaudatus | reverse complement strand
AGCAACCTCAAACTCCTGGGCTCAGGCGATCCTCCTGCCTCAGCCTCCCGAGTAGCTGGGACTACAGGCATGCGCCACCATGCCTGGCTAATTTTTTCTGTATATTTTTAGTTGTCCAGACAATTTCTTGCTATTTTTAGTAGAGATGGGGTCTCGCTCTTGCTTAGGCTGGTTTTGAACTCCTGACCTTGAGCGATCCTCCCGCCTTGGCCTCCCAGAGTGCTAGGATTACAGGCATGAGCCACCGTGCCCGGCCTGGATGCAAGTTATTTATCAGATCTGTGTTTTGCAAATATTTTCTCTTAATCTGTGACTTCTCTTTTCATTCTTTTATAGTTTTGTGTTTTACATTTAAGGTCTAATATCCAGTTTGAGTTAATTTTTGTGAATAATGTGTCTATCTAGACTCTTTTTTTTTTTTTTTTTTGCACGTGGATGGCTGATTGTTCCAGCACCATTTGTTGAAAAACGGTCCTTTCTCAATTGAATTGCTTTTGTTCTTTTGTCAAAAATCAGTTGATTCAATTTGGTGTGAGTCTCTTTCTGGGTTCTTTATTTGGTCCTATTGATCTACTTGTCTATTCTTTTGCTAATACCATGCTTTCTTGATTACTGTAGCTTTATAGTAAGCCATGAAGTGGTGTCAGTCCTCTGACTTTGTTCTTCTGTATTGTATTGGCTCTCCCAGGTCTTTTGTCTTTCCAAAAGAATCTATTTGCCTATATCCACAAAATAACTTGCTGGGATTTTTATGGGGTTATGTTAAGTCTATGGATCAAGATGGAAGAATTGATATCTTAACAATATTGACTGTTGAGTCTTCCTATTCATGAACATGGATATCTCTCCATTTATTTAGATCTTCTTTGATTTCTTTCATCAGAAATTTGTGGTTTTCTTCAGACAGCTAGGCCAAGGGAAAATAATATAGAACCCAGAAATATAAATCCACACATCTGTAGTGAACTTACCTTCAACAAAGGTGCCAAGAACATACAGTGGGGAAAGGACAGTCTCTCCAGTAAGTGGTGCTGGGAAAACTGGATATCCACGTGCAGAAGAATGAAACTAGACCGTTATCTCTTGACCTACACAAAAATCAAATCAAAATGGATTGAAGACTTAAATCTAAGACCTGAAACTATGAAACTGCTAGAAGAAAACATTGGAGAAATGCTTCAGAACATTGATCTGGGCAAGGACTTCTTGAGTAACATTCCCAAAGCACAGGCAACCAAAGCAAAATTAGACGAATGGGATCACATCAAGCTAAAAAGCTCCTGCACAGCAGAGGAAACAATCAACAAAGTGAAGAGACAACCCACAGAATGGGAAAAAATATTTGCAAACTACTCATCAGACAAGATATTAGTAACTAGAATCTATAAGGAGCTCCAACATCTCAATAGGAAAAAAAAATCAAATAATCCAAATTAAAATAGGCAAAGGATCTAAATAGACATTTCTCAAAAGAAATACAAATAGTCAACAGGTATATGAAAATATGCTAAACATCATTAGTCATCAGAGAAATGCAAATAAAAGCTACAATGAGATATCATCTCACCCCAGTTAAAATGGCTTTTATCAAAAAGACAGGCAATAATGAATGCTGGCAAGGATGTTCAAAAAGGAAAACTCTTGTACACTGTTGGTGGGAATGTAAATTAGTGCAACCACTATGAAGAATGGTTTGGAGATTCCCCAAAACTAAAAACAGAACTACCATATGACCCAGCAATCCCACAGCTGGGTATATATCCAAAGGAGGGTAAAACAGTATATCAAAAAGATACCTACTCCCATGTTTATTGCAGCACTATTCACAATAGCCAAGATTTGGAGTCAACCTAAGTCCAATTATTCCAGCACCAGTTGTCAAAAAGATTATTCTTATCCCATTAAATTGCATTGGCATCTTTGTTCAAAATCAATTAATCATGTATGTGTAGGTCTATTTTTAGACTCAGTATTCTATGCCATTGTTCTACATTTCCATTTTCATGGCCATGACAATTGTCTTGATTAATGTCAATTTAGTGTAAGTCATAAAATCAAGTAATATGAGTTTTTCACTTTTGTTCTTTTCAAATTACTTTGCATACTCTAGGTAATTTATATTTCCATATAAATTTTATAATCTGCTTGTTAATTTGTGCAAAAAACACTGTGCAGGTATTTGGACTGGAATTGTATTGAATCTATAGATCTGTTGGGGGAGAATTTATATCTAAACAATATTGAGTTTTCTGCCATGGTCATGATATTTAATTGAGTCTTCTTTAATTTTTCCCATCATTGTTCTGGGTACAAGCCCGCCACACATTTTGTTAAATTTCTCCCTAAGTATTTAATGGTGTTTTTTAAATGCCATTGTAAATTGTATTTTTTCCTTTCATTATCTAAATGTTGCTTGTCAGTATAGAGAAATACATTTGATTTTTGGATATTGGCCTTGTATTTTGCTACCTTGACAAACTCACTTATTAATTTTAATAGCTTTTTTTCTTTTTTTGGTAAATTCATTGAGATTTTCTACATAGAAGACAATGCCATCTGGGAATAAACATAGTTTTACTTCTTTTTTTCCAATCTGCATGCCTCATATATTTTTTCTTCCCTTATTCTACAGGTGAGGACATTCAAGACAATACTGGCTAGAAGTGGTGAGATACGACATCCTCACCTCATTCCCAATCTTCGAGGGAAAAGTATTAGTCTTTTACCATTAAATATGGCATTACCTATAGATGTCCTTTATTGAGTTGAGGAGGTTCCCTTCTATTTCTACAGTGATGAGCATTTTGATCATGAATAGATACTAAATTCTGTCAAGTGATTTTATTGTACATATTGAGATAATTATATATTTTTCAGTTATTTTTAGCATATACAAAAATTTATGTTTTATGGCATATACAACATTTTAAATTGCCTTATTTATTTAATTGCTTGTCTTTCTTCTTCAGTAAAATAGAAGTACCACAAGAGCACAAACTGTCTTTCTAATACTGTATCCTCAGTACCTAGAACATTGCCTGAAACAGAGTGGGCACTGAGTAAATATTTATTGAATAAGAAAATTTATATATGAATGTATGAATAATGCTTACCATATGATATTCTTTTTGTGCAACTAGTTATCTGCCATCTTCATTAAATACTGAGGCCCTGGAGGTCAGAAAATGTCTCACTCATTTTTTTTGTTTCCCACAACCCCTAACCTAAGGTTTTGGATTGAGGTATCTGTCAACATTTATTAATATGAATTTCAAAGTATTTGAACAGAAACACTTCACTCGATAATTGAAGCATCTTTCTATTCCTTTTTGGTGCATAGCAGAGGGCTACAGGGAACCAGGAGAAAAGGGTGGCATGGCAGAGTGACATCAACTCTCTCCTCTTGCCCCTAGCTCTTTTTCTCCTCAGATTCTGCCCTGTTGGGTAGGGCCCAGGCATTTTTTTTTTCTTCTGAGCATCCAAGTTGGCCTTTGAAGCCAATAAAATTGATCCCTAGGTGATGATTATCTTTTGTAACAACCAAACTCTAATCTCAGATTCGAATCCCAATTCCTGTTACCAACCCATATAACCCTCAGCAAGCCATATCACCTTACAGAGCTCTGCCAGGCTTCACCTTCATGGTAAGGAAGGATCCTGCTTCACAGAGTCATTGTGGGACAGTTGAAGAGGGACTGTGAAAGGGATGACGTAGGTAGCAATACCCAATTTTTAATTAAGAGATGAAACCAGAGACTCATTTCTCTATGCGATTTTAGGGCATAATAGTCACGACAAACCATTACAAGTCAGTCGTATTTTTGTAAGATTGTGCCATTCAGAACTCAATAGAGATTCTTTTAGTATGTTACACAATTTAAAAATCATAGTTTCTTTAGTATATGTTTCCTCAATCATTCCACAAATATATATGATACAATTTCATTTTAGCAAGAACTGTTCTAACTACAAAGGAAAATTAAGGAGGAAAACCCTCATCGTGTGGATTGACATTCTAACGGTGGAGCCAAACATATTAAACAAATAATTACCTCTACATTATAAATACAATGAGAAGTGATTCAGATATTTGTACCGTCATATATTAGAGACAGGACCCCTAGAGCTGGTGTTGGTGATGGATTTTAGAAAGTAATTCCCGAGATGTGTCTTAAAGAATCAGTAAACACTGAGTATATTGAATGAGTGTTGCTTATCCCATTCTACTTGGTATTAAATTCCTGGAAGGCAGAGCCCAGCAAGGGAATGAGGAAGAGAGAGAGATGTCTATGGAGGAACTACCAGCATTCAATTTCGAGGATGCCACATAGGAGACTAGGGGAGGAGAAAATGCAGCAGAAGAATTGACTCAAGGGACTTCAGGTCACAGGAGACCACATATGCTTCACAATGCTCAGACATTCTCTGCAAGAGTTGGGGAGTCACAGAGGAAAGTATCGATCTGGGCAGACCTCAGCTTAGATGGATCACTCCAGGTGAGATTTTTCTTTGAAGTCTTTGAAGTGACTACAGATGAACTTGAGATGCAGATGTTGTCCATGCCCCATTCCCACTCCCACTCCCCATGGTTCTCTGGGAATGATGATCCAAAGTTAGTTCACAGCATGGGAGTTTTTGTTTGATCTTGGCATGTCTTCTGTAATGGATCCAGGAATGGGTTTCTAGTTCTGATCAACCTTTCTCCCAGGGTTACTTCCATGCTGTTTAAGTATTCCTCTCTCCTCTTGTTTTCTTTGCTTAGTCATAACTTCTGGCTCTTTGCAACTTGGCTTATATTAATACATGGCTTACATTTTTTTAACTTCAGTCTTGGCTCCATATGATTTCAAAGGTCCAGTGCTCAATACCAACTCACCTTGGTTTCTGAGTGTAGTGGTTTAAAATTTCAAGAGAGTATAATTGGCCCAAGTCATCTGCCTACGAATAAACTATTTTGGGGTCAAATGATTATCCCTGGTTGAGCCACCTATGGCTAGAAAGTACAGATTCCCATAGTATAAAATGGCTGCCTAGGTCTGTTTTCCAAGAATGGCCTTGGGCAGGGGCAATCCTCTATGCCTGTGCCATGAGCAGAGGAGATAGAAGTCTAGGGAATCACTTGAAAAGGAAGAGCAGACTTGAAAGTGGAAGTGGAAATGGTGAAGAAATCCAAGAAGCAATGGGGAAGGTAGAAAGGAAGAAAGTGGATGTTGGGACCCCACATGTAAGGCTGGCCCTGGCTCTGAGGATAGAAAGAGCAATAGAAATTGGAGGGAATTTTTCTTGGTAGACTTTTGATGGCAGGACAAATAATTGGCCCATGAGAGGTAATGCAGCTAGAGTTTGAGGTTTTAGCCATCAAGGAACTTCTAGCTTCTCGCCAAAAGTGACCCATTTACTGGCAACATTGAACAACACCTGGGGTCCTGTTAGAAATGCAGAATTTCCCACCCACCCCAGATCTACTGAATGAGACTCTGCATTTAACAAGATCTCTAGGTAATTCATGTGCACATTAAAGTTTGATAAGTACTGCCTAGGTTCTAATAGGAAGACTGCAAAGTATTAATTGATGGGAAAGGGATGTGTTTAGGCTGGTGCAGTGGCTCATGCCTATAATCCTAGTGCTCTGAGGGGCCAAGGCAGGAGAATCACTTGAGGCCACAAGTTTGAGACCAGCCTGGGAACAGAGCAAGACCCGATCTCTACAAAAATTTTAAGAATTAGCTGGGTGTGATGATGCACACCTGTAGTCCTAGCTACTTGGGAGGCTACCTGGGCAACAGAGCAAGACCCTATCTCAAAAAAAAAAAAAAACCTAAAAATGGATGTGCTTAAGATGGACGAAACCCTGAACTAAGAGTCAGAAGCTCCTCTGTCTAGTCTCAGCTCCTCCACAACTGTCCTCCACAGCCATCTCTGTGGCCTTTCATATTTTCTTTTATATTATTTCAGTCTGAAATGCCCTCTCATTTATTAACAGATATTCATATGGCATGAATCCTCAGTTCCTTTATGTCTGTACTTTACAGGAAACTAAAACTGGGTAAGGGGAATGGGAAGGTGCTATACTACACAGGCTGCTCAAGGAAGATTTTTTTTCTTTTTTGATTTCATATGAAGCTTAGGATTATTTTTTCTAGATTTGTGAATATGATATTGAATTTTGATGGGAATTACATTGAATCTATAAATCACTTTGGGTAGTATAAACATTTTAATGATGTTGGTTCTTCCAATCCATGAGCATGGGATGTTTTTCTATTTGTTTGTGTCATCTATGATTTCTTTCATCAGTGTTTTGTACTTCCCCTTGTAGAGATCTTTCACTTCCTTGATTAAGTACATTCCTAGATATTATATTTTCTTTGCAGCTATTAAAAATGATATAGAGCTCTTAATTTGATTCTCAGCTTGACTGTTATTGGTATATAGAAATGCTACTAATTTGTGTGCACTGATTTTGTAACCTGAGACTTTGGTGAATTTATTTACCAATTTTAGAAACTTTTGGTGGAGTCTTTAGAGTTTTCTAGCTACAAGATCATATTATCAGCAACAGGGATAATTTGATCTTCTCTTTTCCAATTTAGATGCCCTTTATTTCTTTATCTTGCCTGATTGCTCTGGCTAGGACTTCCAGTACTAAGTTGAACAGAAGTGGCAATGGTGGACCCCTTTGTCTTGTTCCGATTCTTAGGGGGAATGCTTTCAACTTTTCTCCATTCAGTATAATATTGGCTGTGGGTCTGTCATATATGGCTTTTATAATTTTGAGATATATTCTTTCTATGCCTAATTTGTTAAGGGTTTTTATCATAAAAGGTGTTGGATTTTATCAAATGGTTTTTCTACATCTATTGAGATGATCATATAGTGTTTGTTTTTACTTCTGTTTATGTGATGAATCACATTTATTGATTTACATATGTTGAACCATCCCTTGAATCCAAGAGATGAAACCCCCTTGATCATGGTGAGTTATCTTTTTGATGTGCCGCTGAACTTGGTTTACTAGTATTTTATTGAGGATTTTTGCATCTATGTTCATAAGGGATATTGGTCTGTAGTTTTCTTTTTTTCTTACATTCTTTCCTGACTTTGATATCAAGGTGATACTGGCTTCATATAATGAGTTAGGGAAGATTCCCTGAGGAGGATTTTCTTATATTTGAGCAGAGAGCTGAAGCAACAGAGGGTTCAAGTTATGTGAATATCTGTTAATGAATGAAAGAGAATTTCAAGCTGGAAAAATAGAGAGTGAAATAAAATAACATAAAAGCCCATTGGAAGGGGTTAAGTAAATTATAGCCAATACATTTAAGAGAAAACTATGCAAACATTAAGAAAGTTGATATCTATTAGTACTCAGTAACATGGAAATATTTCTTTAATAATTTCTTGAGTTAAAGACAAGCAAGTGTACAGTGTTATTCTATTGATATAAAAGTGTGCGTATGACTATGTGTTTGTGTGTGTGGAAGCAATGTATATATAGAGAAGTATCTAGAAAGATAGCTATAAAATATTCACAATGGTGATTTCTCAGACAAACACAAAAATATAGATGATTGAATGATATTTATTGCCTGTATCTCTCCAGAGAATGTAAACTCTATGAAAGCAGGAACTCTGCTGTGTTCACTACATCATTCCTGCCATCTAGGTAGATAGTAGGTACTTCATAAATATTTTTGAATGAATGAATGAAAAAGAAAGAAAGAAAACATAGAGCATATATAGGGACCAAATAATAGTTCAGACTATTGGATTTCAGAGGCATATAGGGGAACAAAAGAGATAACTAGATGTGTAAGCAGATCTGATTGGGCAGAGCCTTAAAACCCAGCATAAAACTGGACTTCATTCTTCAGGAAATGAAGGGGTGGAGGATGGATATCATGTGATTTCACACCACTCCATAGCCTGAAGGATATTCTTCTCCACCATCTCTCACTACAAAGCAAACAAACAAACTCACTTCCAATGAATAAACAAGACATTCTCACATGTATCAGGTTCCTAACTGATGGAGAGTTTAGAGCCAGCTAAGGCTCTAGGGCTTAACATCCTCTTGCTGGCTGATGAAGGCCCAGAAAACAAAGTGATGATGCTTCTGTTTCCCCATTTCAATCTGTGCGCCACCATCTGCTGTGCTGATTTCCATGATGGCTGCCATGGTGAAGGCAGAAAAGGAATGGTCCAGGAAGCCAGAGACTCATCAATGCTAACACAAGATAGACTCACAGCCCCGAGGTCAAGAGGAATTTTTTTTCTGATAGTTTATCTTCAGCAATGCTAGAACTTTGCACTTTTTATACTGAGGACTTTTGTGGGCAAGCACAGACCACTGAATTGGTTCCATTGGCCAACACTTTGTGTGTGGAAAAAATACTACACCATTGTCTCAAAGACTTTTCTCCCTTTGAGAAGTCCTTAATTATTATTAAAGAGAGGTTTCCTGTTATTCACCCTGTCTCCTTCAACCCAATCCCACTAGCAGACAGACTAGTCTTTACATGCGAATACTACCCCACCACTCTCCCACTCCAAACCCCTTATTTGCTCTACATTGCTTAGGATAATGATCAAAGTCCCTGGCATGACCTTTGAAACCCTTCCTGTCTCTGGGGCAGTGTCCACCTTAGGGCCCTCTCTCCCTTGCCTTTCCTTTAAGCTCTAGCTCTCTGACCTTCCTTCAACTCCTCAAGTATATTATGCTGCTTCCTAACTCACACCTTTTCCATAATGATTTTTATGCCTAGAATTGTACCCCTCCCTTCAACAATCTGATCAGCTCCCACTCATCTTTCACATTTTGGTATAAATGTCACTACCTCAGGGACACCCTCCTCAGTCTCATGCCCCAGACCAGGCTGGGTAAATGTAAGAGGCTCTCACAACATCCACCTGGCACTTCTCTAGCACAGCACATAACTTAATTATAGTTGAATAATCATTAGGCAATTATTTGTGCAATGTGAGTTTTCCCCATTGGACAGACTTAGTCAGTTCCAGCATAGTGCTGGCCTGTGTGACCTTACTTAAACTTTCTTTTTCAGCACGATTCTCATCATATGATGTCAGTGGGTTAATACATGAGTTGGAGTGAGAGAAAATGGAGACTGTCTATTTCAACAAGTTTGGCTATAAAGGGAAGAAGGATGCCAGGGCAGCATCTGGAGGGCACTGTGGAGGTATCTTAGATGGCTCAGGCTGCCACAACAAAATACCATGGACTACGTGGCTCAGACAACAAAAATGTATTTCTCATGATTCTGGAGGCTAGAAGTCCCAGTTCACGGAGCCAGTGTGGTCAGTTTCTGATGAGAGCTCTCTTCCTGGCTTGTAAACAAGGCCTCTTCACTGTGTCTTCCTTGGTGGAGAAAGAGTGGGTTCTGCTCTCTTCTTCTTCTTACAAGGGAACTAATTCCATTATGAGAACCCCACCCTCATGACATCATCTAAACCTAGTTACCTTACAAAGGCCCCATCTCTAAATATCATCACGTTGTGGGTTAGGCTTTGGCATATGAACTTAGAGGGAGTGTCACAATTCAATACATGGAAGTGGTTAAGCAAACACTTTTTATGGGGGAAAGTCTTGAACAGATTTAAGTGATGATGGTAGATGCCAGCAGAAAGCAGAAGGGAGACGCTGCAGGAGAGAGAGGGGATAATTGTAGGAGGTGGGAGGAGAGATGAAGTAGAGTGCTGATGAAGAGGATGGCCTTGTTTAGAAGAACAGAAACTGCTCCTACTGTGACAAACAGGAAAAGCAAAGGGTGTGTGTAGCTCAGTGTGAGCTTTTTCATGTGGTGGCAATGAACTAAGAGAGTTCTCAACTAATAACTTATTCGCTTTTTGAAGTAACATGCACAGATATGTGCTGAGGGGCTGGTGTGGTTTGACAAAAGTGGAGAAGGTTTGAAATAGATTATGTGAAAAAATGAGAGAGCTGCTATAATCTGAATGTGTACCCCCATTCATATGGTGAAATCCTAACCCTCAGGGTGATTGTATTAGGAGGTGGGGCTTTTGGGAGGTCATTAAGCCTTGAGGGCAGAGCCCGCATGTTTGGGATTAGTGCTCTTATAAAAGAACCCAGAGAGCTAGCTTGTCCCTTCTACCATATGTTGGCACAGCAAGAAAGTACCATCTATGAGCCAGAAAGCAGGCCCTCACAGACACCAAATCTACCTTAGTCTTGGACTTCTCAGCCTCCAGACCTGTGAGAAATAAATTTCTGTTGTTTATAAGCTACTCAGTTTCTGGTGTTTTGTTATAGCAGCCCAAATGGACTAAGATAAGTGCCAACTAGGGAGACACTGTCACAGAGTGTCAATGGACCAGGAGAGTTTGTTCTCCTTAAATGTTTGGAGGCACCAAGTGCTTGGGGCTATGACATGTTTCTCCAGCCTTGATCCAGGGCCAGTGAAAGGTACAAGGTCACAGAACATTTGCTGGGAAGTAGTTGATATGATGCCCATGCATTGGATTAGGATCCTAGAGACAGGAGGGGACTGACTGACAGGGAGAAAGTGAAGAGGGTAAAGAACTTCTGGAACAGTAGAAGATTATAGTCACAGATTGGAATGGGTACGTGCAAGATGTCAGAGACGGTGCTATACCTGGTGATACCACCACTCAATGTAAAGCCTTAGGAGTGACTAGCTAAAGTAAAGGAGGATAGAGGTCCTGGACATTGAGAAGAGGAAGACTGAAGATCTGTCTCACAGGGTCCAGGGTCTAGTGCCTAGAGTGGGCCACAGCTTTCCTTGCACAATGGCATCATAACAAGGCTATTTCCCTCTGGGGGGCCCTTGTGCCACAGCACTTATGCCCACATGGTTATCACAGGTGTCAAGAGAAATGGTCAGTCTCCTCCTCTCCTCTTTCTCTGTACCTATCCATGCTTCACATCTTGAAGCTCTTTGGGGTGGACACAGAGACAGAAAAAGATAGAGGAAGTAAGGAACTGATAAAGAAGGGTCATACAACCATTGAAACCAAAGCATCCAGATGACATTGACATTTATCTGATATCTGATTTTTGCTGCTGGCTCCCAAGACTAAATGGACACTTTTGGTAAAATCCTCCTTTAGGCCTGCCACTGCCAACACTGCCACAGAAACAGTTTTCCTTCGTGCAGGGAAAGTGGGGATTAACAGTTATGGTAACTATTGTTTTCCAGCAAGAATCACCAAGATTAGAAAGTGCCCCATGACCATCTCCCTCAGTCATGGCAGACATCACTAACAGATCATGGCACATTTTACTGTAGAAATCAGATACAGTTTTAGAATCAAGGTGACAATAAAACACATTTTCCAGACTGTGACAGAGTGACAGGAGATACTAAAAATAATTAAATACATGATTATTGAAGTTTTTATTTATTGACTGACAAATTGGTTTTATTTTTTGGTGGCACTATAAATTTTTTCTACCCACAAACTATTTTCAAAGTTATTTCTAAAAATAAAATTTATGTGCATGAAATCAAAACAAAAAAACTTATTCATATTGATTTTCTGAATGTTTGAAAATAACATAAATAAGAAAATTATTCTTGGCATATATTTATTTACACATTTTAATCAATTTTGGCCATATCTATCTCTAATACTGTATCACTGATATTTCTATGAAGAGTGCATTTTTGATACAATCTAATCTTCATTTTTAATAAAATTACTTGCAATCTTCTTATATGCTGCATTTACAAACAATAAATCTTAAATTCTGAACACCTTTGCTCCTTCTAGTAAGCTTAGAGTAAATTCTGAGGAAAAGGACATTCTTTTCTGTTATTTTTCTTGTTAAAATGTTTAATTTCAGCACAAATATTTTTAGATATTCTGTCACTCTGCCCATGTGTAGAGTACCTTTCTTTGACAAATATTTTTATAACACAAAACTTGCCAAATAAGTTCTCTATGATTCTTTTGAATATTTACCATATCTTGATCTTAGAAAATCATACACCTTCTCTATTTTGTTCCATCAAAACTTTCAACCCAAAGTTTGAGATATCCTAAAGATCAATTACAGAATTTCAAAGTGAAATCAGTTCAACTTTTGAGCTTCATTATGTAATTTGTTCAATTTCTCCCTGTTTTGTAGGGATATATTTTAATGTTTACTTACCTATTGCAAGCTTTGTTTTTAATAAGTCTGTACATTTCTAAGACCTTAAAAAGCTGAAGTATTTTAGTTTTTAAAGGTTTTTTTTTGTAATCTGTTGACTGCTCTGATTAAAGATTTCAATGTAAAGATTTTAAGAGAAAAAAATCAAATTAGAAAATTCACAATCCCATTTTAGGACACTAAGTAATTAAAGTAATTGTTTAAAAGCACAGGCATTTCTAAAATCTGATTTTAGAAATCTGTTTGCTGATCTATCTGTTTGCTGACCATTGGTGATGGTCAGCAAACAGATAGCGAGTAATACCATTCTGGTACGTTTCATTTTGTGTTTTAGTTTACTCTGTGTGTGTTTGTAAGTGTGTATGTCTTAGTCTGTTTTGTGTCTTTGTAACAGAATACTTGTGGTTGGGTAATTTATAAAGAAAAGAGGTTTATTTAGTTCGTGGTTCTGCAGACTAGGAAGTTCAAGGGCATGGCCCTGGCTTTTGGCAAGGATTTTCATGCTTTGTCATAATGTGGTAGAGAAGGCCAAAGGGGAAGCAGACACATACAGAAACAAAACCCGAGGGAGCATCCTGGCTTTATAACAACCCACTCTCCTGGGAACTAATCCATTCCCACAAGAACTAATCCGATCTTCCCAGGTGAAGAACTCACTACTGGGAGGATGGGAGAATTGGCACCAAACTATTTATGAAAGATCCGCCCCCATGACCTAGACACCTCCCACTCATCCCCACACCTAACACCACCACACTGGGGATCAAATTTCAACATGAGTTTTAGTGGGGGAAAAATTAAACAATAGCAGTATAATTTTTTTAAATAAATTTTGGCATATCTATTTTTTAAATTGGTAGAATATCACAACTTCTTTGGAAGAATTACAAATTACGTGGGTACCAAAATCAATCCCAAGCTCTGCTATCTCTTTTATAGGGTTCATAATTTGGTAAAAATGTTGTTTTTATTGTGACAATAAGCCTCATCAAATTAATATTTGTATTATCACCCCAAAATGAATACATTTAATGTCAATGGGGAACTTTTATATTCTCAATAAAGTAAAGTGTTTCACTGGGCAGAATGATTTCCAAAAGCTTTATTTCAATTCCATCAATTGCATGAAAAAATTCAACCCATTAGTGAGATTAGCTGATCTTTTATTTTAAGTATCTGATGACATTGATATAAAATTGGCTCCATTCGACTGTATGCCAAGATGGTCTTCTGACAATGGAGCTGACACAGTAACAGCCATGAACTTTTTATGCAAGTGTAAGAAGCTATAGAATCAAAACGAGTCAAATTAATTTAGAAGAACAATTATCTCACTTAAATGAAAAACTATGTTTCACATACTAAACTGTAAATGCACTTTCTGTAGTCCTGTGTGTTAAATATTTTCTTTGGGCATAGTTTTCTTAAAATAATTATTGGCTTGAGTAGATTTACAGCAAAATTCAAAGCTTGTTACCATTGTAACAAGAGTGTCCAGATTGTCCTCTAGAGGAGGGTGCTCAACTCTAGTTCCTGCACTTACCGCATGTGTACCCAATCTATGATGTTACCCCATTTTCCACTGGTCCTGCTGACTGACAGCCTGGTGACTTCACGCATCTCAAAGATTGCAGTGAGAGCCATAGTAAAGCTGGAGAGGACAAATAGCTGCCAAGTATTTCTCCCACCACCTAAGATGGGAGGAATTGACGTTCCCTAACAGCATGTGGCAGAACCCACTTTTTTTTCAGCAAGTGTTTTGCATGCTTTGTTTGAAAGGAAGGACTTAGTTAAATTGTTTCAGGAAAATGTTGAGAACAAAGAGATAGGTTATAGCTGGTTGTCTTTCAGGTTAACCTTATGTTAAGGAGAGAACAACACTGCTCACTGAACATGAATCTCAAATGCTATCATATGGGACCATGGCAGAAGCTGGAAATAATCAAGTGGAGTTCCAACCACCTCATCCCAGCTTCCTTTAATGCAAATATTAATGACACATCTTTTAAAAATGAAAAGATCCAGGACAAATACAAACTAGATGGGATGCCCAGACATCAGGAGTAACCAATACTGTCATAGGCAAAGGAGACATACTGCCACCCTACTAAGAACCGGTCTCAGCCCAGGTGATTCCGGGAACCACTACCAACTGATCAGAGTCGACCCATAGGAGGAAACTCCGTAGAACTCCTCAGACTCCAGACAGCCTATGAAGTGTTATCTACTTGGATTTATTCCGTTTGCAGGGAACCAACGAGTCTCTATATTCTATGTGCTTTTATGTAAGGACTAGAAGTGTTCTTAACTGGAATTGCTGGTTTCCAATGCTCTCCATTTGCTTTCTCAAGGGTCCAGACTGACGTTCAGGCCATGCTGCATGTGCCCAAGGACTAGGAGGCCATGTTCTGCCACACCTCTAAACTTCTGCTCCACTGAGTTATTTATCTGTTCCCGTATCTGTCAAAGCCAAATTGCACTTGTTATTGTAACTACTTAATTAAAAATTACATGAACTGATGAAATGTGATTGCAAAAAGCAAATCATTGTTTCTTTGAAACATGTACTGAATTCTTTGGAAAGACTCGATAAAGGCAAGTCACTAACAAGCTCACTAAATTAGGTGTGGGTGAAACTACTGTCAAAATTGGGATGGGGGAGATCCCAAAACTATAGAAGGATTCTGCATTCAGGTTTCTTTACACATTTTAGGTTCTTGCTCTGCTTCAAAGAAACTGGAAATCACGGACTGTAAACAACCTAATAAATTGTGTTAATAAAAAGAATTAACATTTGTTGGGCTTTTCTATGTGCCAGATGCTGTCCCTTTATATATGTCATTGGATGCTGTCAACAAACACAAAAAGGAAGTACTTTTATGATTCCCATTGTACTATTAAATAAGCTGGGACCCAGAGGGGTTAATGTTCAGTAATTGTCCAGTGCCACATGGATGGTAGATGATGCAGCCAGGAGTAAATTCTACAATTGGTGGCTTCAAAATCTATGCACACTCCACATTGCACGTCTTGTTTCTGGAGAATAAATTCTGAAAGAAAAAAAGCTATTCAATAAAGTTTCTGAAGTAGTTCATCAGGTCTAGATAAGGAACAATGACCATGAACGTAGGTGCATTTTCAGGAACCCAGAAAATTTACTAAGCTCTTCCTCCCTTTCCTCCCCTCGCCTCCCTCTTCCACCTCCTGCTGACTGAGTCTGAAATCATTTTTTCATTCCACAAATAGAGGTGCAAATGTGCCCTGGGAGAGGGGTCAACGGATTGCTGCAAAGTACATCTACTGCATTTTGAAAAACCTGACAGTGCTTTGTCAACCAATGGCCAGAGCAATAACCAAGCTTTGCTAAATCTGCAGCTGCTTTTACCAGCCTCTCTAAAGTTTTGTAAATGACCAGTGAAGTTTCTGGCAGAACTCTTCCTGGCTGGGGCTGGGGCAAGCAGAGAACCTAGGAAAGGGGACCTAAAATGGGGCTGCTTCCTACTTTGCCAAGAGACCAAATGATAATTGTGGCCATTTAATGAGCACCTACTAGTTGTCTGGTACTTTACATGGTGTGGAGAGAGGTTAAGGAACTTGCTGAAGCCATACAGTTATAGCAGCAGAACAGTGCTTCCCTCTCTTACCACCTTCCTGAAACTTACTCCCAGGGAAGAGCAGATGTCCCAGTGAGCAGCTACAGAGGCCGGGGCTCAGAGTTAGGGTTGGGTATAGAAGCTGTTGCCCTGAGGACCATGCTCCTGACAGAAGCTAGGCAAACCAAGGTCCTAGAAGCAGTCAGAGGCCGAGAACAAAGAGCAAGACCTGGGAGCTGGGCTGGGAGGGAAGCCACTTGCCATTATTGCAAGGATAATACATATTCTTTGTAGAAATGTTGGAGTCCATGGAAAATAGAAAAAAGAAAACATTTCAATCAACCAAAAAGCCACTGTTAATATTTTAGTATGCGATATCTTTTCAGTTTTTTTTTTGCTCTGTGAACATGTGTTTTGTTCTTTACAGGGTGGGACAATATACTTTCATTTACTAATATTGGGTAAACACTTATCCACGTTATTAAAATTCTCCTACAATATTATTTTTAATGCCTGCATAGTGCTCTAGGATGGGAAAAATTAGGACACTAGAACCTAATTAGAACCTAACCCATCTGGGGTCAAATTTCAGCGTTGCTGTTTCCTAACCATGTGACAAAGCCTCTTTTGTCTCTGTGACACCTCCCACTCCCTGAGTGTGCGTGCACACACACACACTCGCATAGGAATAATAACAGAGCCTTCTCCTAGGAATGTTGAAAAGATTACACGAGAAAACAAATTGAAAACATTTAGCACAGTGTCACATAAATGTTAACTATAATCATTACTGTAATTTATTTAACCAATTCCCTATTCTCAGACATTTGAGTTTTTCAGGTTTTCATAATTATAAATAAGATGCAATGAGCACCATTAGGGGTAAATCTTTGTGCTTCTCCATAATCATGTCTCAATGTAAAATTATTGGCTCACAGGGTACATAAAGTTTGTAAGCATTTCATACATACTGTTTGAAGGAGGCAGGTTGTGAAATCAGGAACTGACTGAATTATGAGTTGGGAAGCAAGGAGCAAGCAGCATTTGTAGGTTAATCCCAGAATGTGAGACCCGCCAAAAAGGCCTGCTGCCCTTTCTTCTTTTGACTTTAGAGTCAGGCCCAGGTTTCTTGTGGGAATGGGCCTGAAAAAATGTGCTGAACACTGGCTGACGTTGAATTGAGGGAGAGATAGGCAGAAAGTGTCAGAAGATATTGGAAAAGGCCTCAGTAGGTCAATAAAAACAAATCCCATTATTTGCTTCTTGGGATTACTTTAAAGTATTACTAATTAATGCCAAGTATTATTTATACATTTTAATTTAGATGCTACTTCCAAATTGTAATTAAATGATGTTAACAGCATACATGTATAATTTTATGACTTGAATTTTCACACTCTGATGACCCTTTTTTCTGAGATTTTTATTATATATTTTTAAAATGTCCTTTTTAATTTGAAATGATATTAGGGAGTAGAGTATTTTATTAATAAAGTCCCTTAATTGGCAAATCAAAGTTCGCCACCCCCAATTTTAGCTTTAAACTTCATTCGCCCCTGGAATCCATGTGTCTGGAAGCTAATGCTTGGGTCTTAAGCCTTCATTTGTCCATCCAACATTCAGTGAGTGGCTGTTGAGTGCAAAATGAATAGGAATCCTTCCTCTGAAGAGCCCATGGTCTTTGGGTCACACATTGTTGTAACACCAAAGAGGGCATATTGATTCTGGAGGGACAAGCTGGAAGGGACAGGGAGGTGGCAAGAGCATGGGCTCACAGCCCGTCACAGGGTCCCCTTCTCCTCTTAATTCTTACAGGAATTGCTGAACTCATACTAAATATTGGAGACCTTGGAGAAATAAAATTCATTACAACAAACACCTCCTCAGAGTTGCAAAATGCATATTTCAGAAATTAAAAGGAAAAAATAAAACAAAATCTAGGACAAAGGTAGAGATAAAGTATCCCAGACTTCAAGGTTTACAACTATAAGCAGAAGAAGACAGCCACATGCTTTAAAAAGATATTTATTAAGCAATTATTAAAAATTATTTGGTTAAGGACACCCACAGGAAGGAAAACCTATGCTTAATTTCATAAATCAGCTACATGAGAGCTATAGTAAACTCTTCTTTAACATTCACAAAAACCTAACAGAAAAGAACTGCAAATCAAAATATCATCAGTAACATTTATGACACATTGTAACAACTATAACAACACAAATCAACCAAGTATTAAATTCTATACAGACCTAGAATACACCACATATCAGTGAAACAGGGGATTATGCCATTTGGATACATTTATATGAACAAGTGTTTTCTAGTATACTAAACCTATAGTGCTAAAATTGAAAAATGTAAGTGTTTTTGTTGTTTGAGCCAGAGAAATGTTTTGAATTTGAAATGTTAAAACCACAGAGAATCTTTTAAACCATTTTCCCCCAATGCTTTCTCTATAACTAGGGGAGAGAGGAATTCTTCTGGAAAGAACATTTGTAAACATTTTGGTGGAACTTTCTGCTCATTTATGAGGCATGCTTTTCGAGGGCTTTATTGGCTTGCCAGTTGTGAGGGTAGTTGATAGTCCCTTGAGCAAAGGTATATACTGCAACATAGCATAAAATATCAAATGGAATTCCAGCAAATATCCAGACAATTGGGAGGGGCATAGACAAGGCAGCATTTTTTTTTTTTAGATGATGATAATTCTGTCACTCAAAATGGCTATACTCTGGCATTCTGAAAGCGTTTGAGTTCAAAAGGAAAAACACAAAAACAAGCCTCATCCAACCCTCCTCCCTCACCTGCTTAAAACTTAGATCATTGCCAAGATTAATGTGACTGAATTCATTTAATGTGAATAAATAAGTAATGTGAGTTTACAGCCCAGAGCATTGCAGTTGATTTTGACTAGCAGTTCATTCTCTAGATAAAAAATATTTGTGTTATCAATTTGCTGAATTAACATTGATCACTAATAATCTAGTTAAGTTACAATTGTATATATACTGGTTAGTGTTGCAATTTAAAATTGCAAAGAAATCATAGGAGAATCATTAGCTACTAAACATATTAGACATTTTAATATTATCTTTATTCTTTAATAACATTATTTATACTATATACAGTGTTTCTGAAAGCAGAAAGCTCTATTTTTTTCACTCAGACTTTGTAACAAGAAATTTTGACACAAGTAAATATGTATGTCACATTTTAAAGATGTACACATTGTTTTTTAAAAGACAAGAAATTGTTTTCAGGCACCAATCTCGCAAAAAAAACTCACAGTTTTTTTAATACTAAATTCAAGTATGTGGATAAATAAAAGATAGTGAAAAATAGCTAAAACTGTCAACATTGAACTAAAAATTATAATGATTTCAGGTTCTTAATAAAAGCATTAGCATGAAAAGCTGGTATTTCAAGTCAAATCCCATCACAACAACCTCATTGCAATAAAAAGTTTACCATAACATGGTCTTCAAGGTATGGCCAGGTACTGGAAGTGTTTCTAAATCTCATTACTACAAAACTTCCAATTTTAAATAACTCATGGCAATGAATGTTTTCCTCAAAGCAATGTTAAAAAGTTCTTGCTTACGTAACAATTATTTCCTATTATAATGAAAACAATCCAATCCTTGACTCTGTGACATAGTGTAAGATGCAGTGACAGAAATCTCATTGCTAGATAACCAGGAAAAGGCAAACAGTTGGATTAAGAGTCCTTTACTTTCCCTAAATTAATGAAGAATATAGTGAGTATAATTACCACTAGCAGATATAGTAACTGTTTCTACAAATTTGACTGGTTCTAGTAGGAGCAACTCATTTAAAATTGATTTTAAGCCAAATACCCAACAACATAGTGGGATGACAGACCCTTGAAATGCTGAGGAGCAATTTGATCCAGTGTCAGAGACATTTACTTCACAATTTAAAGATATTTATCGGTAACTTACTGCAACATGACACACAAGTAATTGTGAGATCGTTAAGGATAAAATCCTTGGCTTATTAATTGATAGAATTTAGAACATAGTAGGCACATAATACATGCTTGTGAAATTATGGACTTTAAGAAACAATTTTCCTAATGTTAAGTTCCTCTTCCCTGAGTCTTAAATGATTTATGGAGTATGATAACATAAAGAAGTTACAAACAATAAAAGGCAATGGTACAGGAGGACAAATTAAAGCTCCCTTTCTCTAAACATATTCTCTGAATTCCCAGATTAATACCAGTGAAGGGCAGTAGTGGTCCTTGCTATGTAAACTATTCCCTGGAAGTGAGTTAGGCCAAGACTAGACATGAACCCACAAGAGAAGGGGGACCACTGAACAGGTTAAGCAACTGATTAAAAGTTGGGTCTGTTTTTCTTCAAAACAATCAACTGTGTGATGGAGGTCAAGCTTTTTTTGTTTGTTTCCTCTCAAGTAAGATGCATTTGTAGACAAAAACTCTTATGGCTTCAGGAAACTCAATTATCTCTTGGAATTTACTGGGCATTCTCCAAGACAATAATGCTGAATGCCCTAATTAATATCCTATGGACTTAAATGAGTCAGTGTGCCTTTTAAAAATATTGATGCACTCCTAAGAATTAACTGAATAATCAACTTGTTAAAGTTCTGCGTTTAGGGCCAAACTGATGGTGTAGTTTTAGTGTGTAAATGAATTTCAGAAATAATTTTCTAGAGAAATAACTCTAATTATGATTGTGTTTTGATGTTTTCAAAATAAAGTCAATCAATTATTTCAGCATGATAATCTTTCCTTTTGATGGGGGAAAAACAATCACGGCAGTAATTTTCCCAAATGGCTCAATCAATTCCATAGTTCAGAACCAATAACTTCATGCTTATATTGACTTATTATTGCATAGGATTATGATAAAATCATTTTTGAAATAATATATTAATATGCAAAGGGTTGACTATACAGGGAGCAAAGTCATAGAAATGAAAATTTTATATTTATAACCAAAATATAAAATATTTAGTTGAAGATATCTAGTCATTCATAATTATGACTAAGAGAGAGACTGGAAATCCCAGTAAACATATCTATCAGATAAGCAATGGGGTGTAAACAGAAAAAACTAATTTGAAGACAGGACATGGCATAGGCATTTTGAAATAAATGGCTATAAGATTTTTTAAAGTTTTGAATATCAATAGCATTTAGGGGATTCTGTTTTTCATATGAGCCTGCTTTCACTATTTGAAAAATTTCTATGTCCATTCAGTTTCCTGTAAGCTTGCCAGAGTGTTATAAATTATTCCTTTATTTACAAATCGAAGTCTTATAATTGGCTTACGTATTTGTGTTAAGCCAAATAAGGCAGTTTATGATTATCTATAATTTTTATAAAGTTTCATTTTCTGAATGTTAACACATATAATTCAACTTAATTTAAAAATGTATCTTATACATTTCATAGCCATTCTCTTCCAAACGTGAAGATTAGGACATTTAGGTATAATATTTAGGATTCATCACTCTAAAATTCTACTATGCTAATTTCACTGTAAAAACCTTTCAGGGGAAGGATATTTATTTTTAAACATTTTGTATAAGGTGAATGATAATTTTGAATATACTCTAAAGCTGCATTATTCAATGTGGTAAACACAAGCTACATGTGGCTACTGAACACTGATGAACTGAGTTTTTAATTTTAATTAATTTAGAGTTTAAAACTTACAGTTGTTTTAGTTATTGGAAAACTTTTAAGTGTGTTTAGACAACTTAGGTTGTTGAATCTACTTTTTCATCTGTAAATTTTGTGAAATCTAAGTGCATCAAGTATTTCTGATGAAAACTTAGTGTACAAATTGAGGGGTTCTGTAAATGTGAAAGATATGCCAGATTTCAAAGACTTGGTGTGAATAAAGAAAAGTGAATTTCTCACTAATAGTTTTTACATTGATTACTTATGTGCCTTACACAGTATGGTCCCTTGGACCATACTGTTCTAGAGCTTTATGAAAATTGTTGGTTTTTAAAAGTCATGTTTTAAAATGTTTATTTTACTGTCATTCTTTTAAAGAAATAATTTCAACCATTATGAAAAAAGCAAAGCGAATCTAAATCAATTTACATACCAAGATATGCCCTAATTGCCCACTCTGCACTTCTTCCTTTCTCTGGTTTGCAAAGCCCTCACCAGCACCAGCAATAGAATGCAAAATCATAGGCAGTGAATATGCAGAAATAGTTTATGAGAGCACTGATGAGGGTGCAGTCAAATCAAACTGCTTACACCCTACAAATTACGTCTTTTCTTTCCTCCCAATTGTTTCCAGATCTATGGGTCCCTAGTTCCAAAATTAACCTTCAGCTTCCTCCGAAGATCTGCTGTGCTATGGCTTCCGGTTTAGAATAACAAGCGGTGACTGTGCTCAGCAATGTGCTAGCTCATGTATTAATACTAGATTCTGTCCAGGCCCGAGAACTTTCATCCTTCAGAGTGGAGAGCTTTCTCTGGGAGAAGGGTTCGAATCCCAGAAGTTTGAACACCGCCACCCGGTACTTCTTGGACATGATGTTGTACAGAATGGGGTTGATGGCAGCGCTGAGGTAGAAAAGGACAAAGGACACGAGGTTGCAGTACTGACTGATCTGAGCAATCTCCAGGGATCCGGGCTCAAAAGATTTGGAAAATAAATAGCGCCCTACATGGAAGGGCAGCCAGCAGAGGATGAAGGCAAACACCACTACAGCTAAAAGGACAATGGGAGAGAGATTGTCAGTTCAAGAAATGTCATAGCAAACCACATCCTATTTTTAAGACTTAGTTTCTTTTGATTATGTATCATGACCATTGACTTAAGAAAAACACTGTGTTCTGCTTTTACCCACTCCTACATTTTATTATAACGAAGACTGAGTCTGTCTGGACCAAAAGTTCAACAATTTTTACTGAGCTTCCCAGTCACTTCTATTTAACAACTGTTTGAGTGATTTTGAAAATGAGTTGACTTATTGACTCAACTGACGAAGCTGTTTATTCACGATAGTCCACCTCTTTATATGTGTTAGACACAACACAAACATGCAAGGTAAAGTGGTTATACTCAACCATAGCTGTGTATCAGTTTCCTGGGGCACTTTTTTTAAGCAATGCAGATTCCTTGGATACAATATAGATTCACTACATTAAAATCTTTAGGAAGAAGACCAGGACACTTGCTTTTTCTTTTCTTTTTTAAGTTTCACAGAGGACTGAATGTGCAGTCAGGATTAAGAACCACTGAGATGGGTCATTCTATGCTACCTACAGTAGACATAAGTAAGGCTTAAAAGGCCATTAAACCAACTAACATTAATTGTCATCCACCCAAGTCTTCATTTTGCCTATGTAAGGTAATTTTTCAAGACTTGTAAATTTTTAGACTAAGGTTTTAAAATTCCAAAATCAAAGGAAAAATTACAAAAAATAATATTTTAGTCCTTGTACTACTTTAGTGATCTCCTTCAAATTGTCAAAGGAGAAGAAAATTAACATTGGTGTTAAGACACCAGTGAGAAAATTAATGGCTTAAAAAATAAAATTAGAGGAAATTATTCCACTTACCCTTAAAACTAAGTCGTATTGTAGCAATTTGACTGCCATGGTAGCAGTGTGAATCTCATAGATGAGAGCCTAGAGTCCCCTGCAGGACATTTGCAGGTTTACAATGTATGAGTCATACGAGAATCACAGTCTAGAAAATAAAATCTTTGACATTCCTTGAATAAACTCTATCACTTTAATATGCAGGATCCAGGAATTGTAAAATTGCAAATATGAAATCTCCTGGAATGACTTCTAAGAAGCATCAAATGTGCCAAGGAGTATACAACACATTGACTATAATATCAGAACAATGAAATATACAGGCTCTGGTTCTGAAAAGGCATGTAGAATTAATATTTTGCTTGGAGATGAACATATTTTGTATTACTTCACGTGTACCAAACATACACTTAAAGAAGTTGAATTCATGAGATAAATATTCAGCACACTTCAGTTGTGACACTGCACCCAAATGTACCTGCAGGGCCGTTTGGGAACGAGGGTAATAAGTCCTGTTCCACGAAGTCTCCTTTTCTTTTGTTGGAGGCTTGTTTGTCTTACTCTTACCTTATCTTAGTCTATCCTACTGGAAATTATGAAAACAAATAGAGACCCCACTGATTTGTCACTGCTTCTTTACAAAGCTGTATAAACAGCAGCAGGGTTAACAGAATTGATGAAATTATCTGAAAACAAATCACTATACTGAAAGAAAAACAAATCAGCACTAACAGAATTATCCAAATTGATCATATCTTTGGTTAAATTCGCCACTGGATATTTTCTAGATCCAATGCCTGCTCTTCTTAATGTAACTTAGATATCCACAAATTATATTTGAGGCAGGAAGCTTAACTTCACTTTTAACCCTCAAAGACCACAATAGACTTTTATAAAATATCTTTTGAAGCAAAGTTTCTAGGCTGATATAAAATTCATTTTAGGGAAATAAAAAGGTGGGGGCATTGCTCCATGAAAGAGAAAAGAGAGACAGAAAGACAAACACAGACGGATAGAGATCAAAAGAGAGAGTCAGGATAGTGGCAAAGTAAGGGCGGGGGGCGTGGAGAGGAAAAGAGAATAATTGAGAGACATGCAGAAAGACAGAGACTGAGAGGAACAGGAGAGAGAGGGAGAGAGAGAGAGACTCAGGGAGAAGCGGGAAGGCGCGGGGAGTGGAGGGAACCCGGGAGAGAAAGCCCTAGGGCACCCGCGACCTACCCAGCATTTTCACGGTTTGCTTGTGGTTCTTGTCTCTGAGCGAGGCGCCCACCGCCGCGTCGCCGCGCCTCCTCCGCCACAGCTTCCTGCCGATGAGACTGTAGAGGACCGTGAGGCAGAAGACAGGCAGAAAGAAGAAGACGCTGGACACCCACACCATGACCGTGAGCAGTCCGGAGCGCACCGCGAACTCGGTGGCGCGGCACTCGTTGGTGTCCCGAGGGTCAGTGCCGTTCTCGTGCTCCACCCCGACCAGCACGAAGATGGGCCCGGCGCTGCAGAAGGCCAAGGCCCAGATGACTAGGATGACCAGCTTCACTCGGCCCTTGGTGACCACCACCTTGGCCCGCAGCGGGAAGCAGATGGCGAAGTAGCGCTCGACGCTCAGCGCTGTGATGGTGAGCACCGTGGCGTAGGTGCAGCTCTCACTGACGAACTGGAAGAGTTTGCAAAGCAGGTCCCCGAAGTTCCAGGGCCGGTACTGCCAGAGGCGGACGAGGTCGAGGGGCATGCAGAGGAAGATGAGCAGGTCGGAGAAGGCCATGCTGGACAGGTAGAGATTGGTGGTGGTGCGCAGCTCGCGGAAGCGTGACACCACCAGCATGGTGAGCAGGTTGCCGGCGATGCCCACCACGAAGAGCGCCACGCAGGTGGCCGTGACGCCCGCCAGCAGCGGCGCGGGGAATAGCTGCAGCAGCTCGTCGGCCAGCGAGTCATTGCCGGGAGGACCGTCCCAGCCCAGGTCCTCCAGCGTGAAGTTGGAGCCCGTCTCCTCGCTCCGCGTGGTGTTGCACATGCTGCCGGCTTAGCTTAACTGGCTCTGGGACGCGGCTGCGCTGGGAGGCCGGGTAGAACTGGTCCCCGAAGAGGTCCCCCTGGGAGCGGGGAAGTGCGAGGGAGGAGCGGGTACGGATGCTTGGAGAAGAAAGAGAGGGAAGTGAGGTGAGATGGGAAGGGGCGCAAGGGAGAGAGACTGGTGGTAGAGAGAGTGACAGAATGACCCACGGCTTTCTCTGGCACCTCCCCTTTCCTAACCCCTTTCCCCCAAGTCCCTGTCTCCCAGCCCAGCCTCCCGCAGGCGCCCGCACACCTACCTGTCACCGGAGCTGTCCCGCCAGCCCCGCCTCCGGCTCACATTCTCGGTTCAGCTCCTTCTCGTACTTCCGAAGGCGACCCAGGGCTTGGGGACCGCAGAGACCAGGCGCTACGGAGCAGGAGTGTGAGGAGCTCTCTTCCGAGCCTTGGGCGAGTGCGGCCCGGAAGGACAGGTCACAGCCGGGGGTGGGGGTGGGGACAGTGACAGCAGCGGGGAGGACAACGTCAGCTGCTGGGACTCAATTCTTTCTCCACAAGGGGTAGAGTTGGCTGTGGATCTGGTGGGGAGAAAAGGCGAGCGCGCCTATCTCGACTTGGGAAAGGGGCTGGTTTGGGAGGGAAAAAAGGCCTTCTGTTTGTGTTGGATCTAAGAGGAGACCGGTGCGCACCAGGGAAGAGCCTCACGCAGTCCTAAAACCAGCCCACTGCCGCATTAGCGAGCAGAAACAGGTTCAGAGACGTGACCACTTGGCCGAGGTTACACAGAGAACTGGGGACTCAGAGACCAGAGCCGGATCTCCCACCCAGGTTGGACTTCTGAGTGCACAGGGGCAAGAGGTGTGAATGAACCCTGTACTGATTTCCAGTTCTTTGCACACGCCCCCAGCTCAGCGGTGATAGAGGTTGTGCTGCCTGGGAGATTACTTCTTCCTGATGCAAACCTCGGGGATTCGGGCCGGAGGACGGAGAAGGGAAAGGGGCATGGGCTGGAGGTGTGTGGAGCTGACAAGAGAAGGAGGAGCAGGGGCTGTGACGCTGGTGTATCGAAGGTAAACGTTTCTTGAAGCATGATTGAGGAAGATCGGCCACTTCGTAGCTGTGTTCCCTTGGGCAAGGTCTTCAACCTTCGGAGCTTTAGTTCTTTTTCTTTGAATTGGGAGAATGTTGTGTGGACTACGGGGAGGGGACGGCAAGTGTTGGCGACATGCTGCTGTTGAGGGGTAGGAGCTGCAGTGATGGGTCAGAGGCCGCGCCTACACTGGCGAGTTGACTCCCTGGACGCGGCCTGCGCGTGCCCTGACCACAGCCGGGAATCCACACCTGAAGACTGGGTACTGCCGGTTGCCTGCGAACTCTCAGACCTGCAGATCCATTTCCAGCCGGCCAACCTCGGGGAAGCGCCAGAAACGTGTTCAGCACCGCGGTCAGCTCCAGATCCCTCCGGCCGCGCCGCACGAAGGGAGCTGCTGCCCAGCCACACGTATCTTTTTCTAGTCCCGAAGCTAACGCTGCAGTGCCCGGTCCCACCCCCTCCACCGCGGAAGCCGGCGAAACTCCCCGAAGCACAGACTGGCCTCAACCCACCGCCTTGGCTACACCTGTTTAAATGGGAATCGTGCATTGTGTATGAGCGATTTCCCCCACTTAAGTGTGTTTATACGTGCCTTTGACAGACGGTTTGCTCCACACAGTGAGAGCCAACGTGAGAACAGTTTGATACAAACTGGTGAACATACTACATAGTGGCTTGGTTGACACTGGTGTGTTTCAGACATTGGATCACATTTCTTTAAAAAATTTATTTCAGACTATTTTAAAAATATCACATCTAAATCAAATCACCAATTACTAATAAGTTTTTTTTTTAAAAAAATCAATAATTTGACTTTAACACTCTCTCCCCTACATTAATAGTAGGTTTTTGTGTATGAACAGAAAGGGAGAGAAAATAGACTAGGATAAATCAAATACTATCAGAAATTATTGTCTGAGAATAAGAATCAAGAAAATGTTGTGGACAGTATTTCTAATCTACTCAATGCTAAAGCTATGGCTGACAGGTGGACAAATTGGGACAAAACACTAAAAAACCATTGTGATAAAATTGTGTCATGTTAGCTAAAATGGGCCTCTACTTAACCGCACTCAACCATTTTATAAAATATAGACAAATCTGTATCGCGTGACCAAGAAGAAACAGAAAGTATTATTGGAATTGATCTGTTTATTTGCAACACATAATAATATTATATAATACTGTATATAAAATTATATTTAATATATGGTAGGCATTAGGAATAACACAATAAATAAAATCATGCAGTTAAACAAGCAATTTCAGTACAGTATTGACAGGTGCATTTAAAGAGGCCTGTATCATGACTGTCACTGGAATATAAAGAATCTATGAACTACATAGAGGCTTTAAGGAAGGCTTCTTAGAGCAAGCAGCTTCTGAGTTGGATCTGGAAAAAGTTGAGTTGTCAGAAGAAGCGAAACTTGCTCAACTGCTTAAACAAGGAACACAAAAACACTTAGAAGTGAAAAAAACCTTAGTATGCCTTCTCCTATGAACGGCATAGGGAGTATTATTACGGACTTATGGATATGTATGTAGTCAATGCATATCAATCAATCACTTATGGTTATTTTCTTTTTGGTACTAAGATTGTCCCATCTTTGGCCAATGGGATCCCCTTCAGGCTGGCTCTAGAGTCCTCTTGACATGGCTCAGACTTTGAAAACTTCCCCATTGTACCTTCTGGTACAATGAGATGATCCAAGCTCACCTTGTAAATTTCTTACTCTTGAGCCTGGGGTCAGCCATTACTCCAAGAATCCCTGGGAGTGGCGAATAGCATTTAGAGATCTAATTTTGGGCAGTAGTGGTGATTATTGCCCCTGGATCATTATTGAATAGGTCCTAGGTCCTTTATGTGGTCAGACCTAGGATATATATTGTTGTTGTTTTAATCAGGAGATGGTGATGATGATGATGATACAGTAGATAAATCAGACACACCTTGAGCAGATGATCAAAATTGATATCGCCCTGGGAAGGACATAGTATCGCTTACATAGTATTGTAGCTAGGAATGTATAACCTCAATCTAATGGCAAGGAAATATCAGACAAACTCCAAATGAGAAATAGTTTATTTTAAAAGTTCTTCTAAAAAAAGGTCAACGTTATATAAGACAAAGAAAGACTGAGAAAATGTTCCAGACTAAAGGAGACCAAAGAGACTGATAACTAAATGTAATTCCTGATCTAGACTGGATTCTAAACTGGAGGTAAACAACAGCAATAACAACAACAACAAAAACCAACAACAAAAAAACTGCTATAGAAAGTATTAATTGGTCAATCGACACATTTGGATTATGAATAACAGATTAGAAAGAAATATTGAATCAGTGTTAAGTTTATTGAAGTTGAGAATATTCTTACTCTTAGACAAAGTCAACCATGATTTATGCAACTTACTGTCAACTGTTTCAGAAAAAAAATCGTGTGTGTGTGTAGATAAATAGAGCAAATGATAAAGTAAATGGGGCAAAATATTAATAATAGAAAAATCTGGGAAAATGGCAAAATGATTTTTTCTTTGTATTATTCTTTTTTTTTTTTTTTTTTTTTTTTTTTGAGACACAGTCTTACTCTGTTGCAAGGGCTAGAGTGAGTGCCGTGGCGTCAGCCTAGCTCACAGCAACCTCAAACTCCTGGGCTCAAGTGATCCTTCTGCCTCAGCCTCCCGAGTAGCTGGGACTACAGACATGCGCCACTATGCCCGGCTAATTTTTTCTATATATTTTTAGTTGGGCAATTAATTTCTTTCTATTTTAAGTAGAGACGGGGTCTCACTCTTGCTCAGGCTGGTTTCGAACTCCTGACCTTGAGCGATCCGCCCGCCTTGGCCTCCCAGAGTGCTAGGATTACAGGCGTGAGCCACCGTGCCCGGCCTTCTTTGTATTATTCTTGCAGATTGTCTGTAAGTTTAAAATTGCTTCCAAATAAAAAGTGTAAAAAGTCATAAGTCTATATAGATACTTGCAATTCAATTTCCAATTATTTACTTAATTTCTTTGATTTTATATTTGTGCTGAACATCTTGGTTTCTAACAACACAAACATAATTATTTATCTTATCATACACACTAAATAATCTTAAGCTAATAACATCAGCATCACCACTAATAATAAAACTGACAAATAAAGTTTGAGATTTTCTTGCAGTTTTCTTTTGTCCTTACAATCTATTCCACTAAGTTGGTACAACTATTATGGCCTAAAATTACTTGAAATAATGCTTTTCTATGTGTGGTTATGTTACCAGTTAGATATATGTTTCATTTGTTTTAGTTACTTTCAATTTTAGGAATTATTTTTATATTTAATTTTATTTTTGAATATACATTGTCATGACTTGACAGTTAAAACTTTAAAGCAAGTCATAGTTCTAAATTTAAAACTTTAAACCAAAACATATTCAGGAAAATGTTACTCTCTTTCCATACTTCACAATAGATACATTTAAAAATTTTAGCTTTTGGGCCAGTCAGGGTGGGATGCACTTGTAGTCCCAGCTACTTGAGAGGCTAAGGTGGGAAAGCTTAAGGCTAGGAGTTCAAAGCTATAGTGCAATGACTGCACCTGGGAATAGTCTGCACTTCAGCCAAGGCAACATAGGACGACCCTATCTCTTAAAAAAAATTAGTCTCTGATTTACCTGTCCTGTGTGCCTGGGTGTGTTTCTTTATTATTATTATTATTATTATTATTATTATTATTTCAGCATATTATGGGGGTACAAATGTTTAGGTTATGTATATTGCCCTTGCCCCACACAAGTCAGAGCTTCAAGCATGTCCATCCCCCAGACGATGCGCATCATACTCGTTACGTGTGTATATATCCATCCCCTCCTCCCCCCTCCCGTCTGTCCGACACCCGATGAATGTTATTCCTATATGTGCACTTAGGTGTTGATCAGTTAAAACCAATTTTCTGGTGAGTACATGTGGTGTCTATTTTTCCATTCTTGGGATACTTCACTTAGTAGAATGGGTTCCAGCTCTATCCAGGATAATACAAGAGGTGCTGTATCACGGTTGTATTTTTGGAACTGTGTGTGTGTGTGTGTGGCCTGTGTAAAATGAAATATACTATTTATACTGTTCTCTGTGCTGCCTTTTTAACTTAACATTACACGCTAGATTCTTTCAGACCGATATTCTTTTTTTATGGTTTTATAGTATTCCATCCAGGGAAAGTTACATAGTTTCCATTATGGAGATATACCTTAGTTTCATTCCACCAATGTTTATTGATGGTTATTTGTGTGTTTTAATAATCTTTTGCTGTCATAAATAATGTTGTATATGTCATTTTATACATGTACAGGCATGTTACAAAGTAATATAAAATGGTTACAGTTTAATCAAAGCAGAAATGGCACATGGCAGTATACAATTCATTGAATGGCACAAATAGAGCATGGAGAGACAGTACGTAGTGCCTGAGTGTTGAGTCTGGGCTCTGAAGACACATATGAATTTAGTATAAAGTAACAGGTATAACATACATATATTCTTAAAAGTGAGATTGTTGAATCAAAGGGTAAAAGTATCTGTAATTTTGTTATATATCACCACATTCCTCTCCATGGAGTTATTTCAAATTGTATCTCCACTAGCAGTGGATGAGAGTGCCTGGTTTCTCCCAACTTCTACAACAGAGTGTTGTCAATTTTTGAATTTTTGCCAGTTTGTTAGGTGAGAAATGGTTTCTCAATGTGCTTTTCATTTGCATTCTTTTATTTTGAGTGATATTGAGTATCTGTTCCGATGTTTAAGGGCCATTTGCTTTCCTTTTTATGTGAACTGCTGGACTGTGACTTTGGCTCATTTTTCCATTGGGTTGTTGTTTTGCATTTTAAAATTGATTTTTAAGAGCTCTTTTTGTCTTGGGGAGATATCCCTTTGAAATAATATAAATTGAAAATATTTTCTCCAGCTATTCATTTGTCTTTTCAATTTTTTAATTTTTTTTCCTTTTCTTTTTGACATGTAAAAGTTTTTAATATATGTATCATCAAATTTGTCAGTATTTTTTATTATCGCTTCTGGATTTTGAGTCATATTTTTAAAGGCTTTACTCATTGCTAAGTTATGAAGGAATCCATCTGTGTGTTTTGTTCTATTATATTGGGGTTTATTTTTTTAACATTTACAATTTTGAATCCATTTACAATGTATCTTGGGACATGAAGTGATGTATCGACACAATTTTATCTATTTCCAAAAGGTTGTCCAGTTGTTTCAACATCATTTATTAAAAAATTCACCTTTTCTTTGATAGCTGAAGTGACTCTTTTGTATTAAATTTCTATGTTTTTTTCAGAGCCCAGTCTCAACACCTGAATACCATGTACTTCCTCTCCGTGCCATATCTGTTCCATTCAGTGAACTGTATGCTGCCATGTGTCATTTCTTCTTTTATTAAACTGTAATTGTATTTTCATACTATTCTTGAACTTTTCACTTGTTTATATTTTATTTCTTTTATTAATTAAGATGAAGATTGGATATATACATAAGGAAATCTAAAAAGGAAAGTAAAACAAAATAAAAGGTTATGAATTTATTTTTCTTCAAAAAGAAATCAGAAGATATCATGCCCACGGCTGGTCTCAGGAGCTCATGCTCCTGTTGCCTTTCTGCTCTGCCATCCTTTGTGAATGGCTTCCAATATCAAGGTTTCTTCATGGCTCAAGATTACTGCTGGAGTTTCAGTCATTCAAATGCGTTCCAGGCAAGATGAAGCAGAAGAGGAAGAGATAAAAAAAAGTCCAAGTCAAAACTCTCCCATATATTACATTGGCCAATGTAATATATATAGCAGGGAACATTATCACTCCCAGGGGTCTAGATTTGGTAAACAATTTATCTCTTCCATGTTTCCCCAGCCAGACTGTAAGTAACTTAAAAACAAAGATAGATTTTTCTTTAAATGACCCAAAAAACCTAGCATAGTGTCTTTCAGGTAATAGAACACCAAAAATAAACATTTGATCAAATTTATATTTCATTTAAAACCACACATAAAAACATAGGACATACAAGAAGACTCAGAAGAAATTTAAGTGTATGTTGTGCCTTTCATAAAATACATAATTTATTTTCATGTTCTCTTCAATGTTTGTACACGATGTACTAACATATTTGGTTTCATCTTATATTTTTTCTACCACATCATGCAGCCTCATTTAAATAAGATCAAGCACATATTTCAAAGTAAGAAAAACACATCACTCTTTCTAGACCAGCAAGCTGTAAGAATCTAGATTTAGTATCAAATACATCATCCGAGTAGAAAAATTACATTTCTAAAAATTAATTTAATCTTAGCATTCAGCTACCCTAAAAAATCACTTTCTAATTAGCAAAAAAGACATATTATCATGAGTGATCACTATGAATAATTAAATAAACATACAGTTTAGAAATTCATTTGAAAATCTTTATGATTTTATTTTGTTCCCTGCACTGTCTCCATTTTTTCAAAGTTCTTCTTTTCCAGTGTAATGAAACCCTAGATACCAATCCCCCAGCTTCAACTGTTAGCAATATTTTGCTAATTTGTTTCATCTATTCTTTCAACTTTTGCAAATATGTTTTTAATTTCAATTTTAATTACAGTGTTTTGACATACATTATTTCTAAATTTTGAAGGTTGACTTGGTACTGTCCCTCCATTGGGCTCTCACTTTCTCCTAACCCACCATGCTTTTTCTCTCTGTTTTCTGCTTTTGCAGCTTGCAGTTCACGCTTTATTATTTTAATAACACTCTAATTAATATTCAAAACTCCCTGGCCCTCTGTCTTTTTCTCTCTGGCAAAATGGCAACCCTGAATGAACTCAGAAGTTTCTTCTCCTTTTGCTGACATCTAAGCAACCTGGGGTTTTTGGAGAATATCCCAATAGAGAAAAGATTGGATCCTGCCTAAGTTTATAATCACTGATCTCAACTAGGCCATCAACACTTTAGAAATCTTACTACATTTTCCTGGTCAGTTCGCTCTCTGTCATTCTCTGCAGCAACCTTAAAAGTATTCACAATTCTCAAACTTAAGCCACACCTTCTATCTTCCTTTTCATAATCAGTGGAAAATTTAGCCTGTTACTTTTGGAAAATATAGTCTATAACACATGACCTATCTGAGCTTTCCAAACTCAAACTTACTTACTAGTTACTCTTATGCTTAGTTAGTACCACTTAGGTACTCCCATTGCTATTCATTCTCTCTCTCTCCCCGCCCCCTCCACCCCACTAGGGAGCTGTCGCTTTTCCTTTCAGAGGCCAGTTCCTTTACCTTTGCTTGGAATCCATTCTCCCCTACTTTTTACAACTTTCCATTATCTATTATTCCTTCTCTTAAACACCTAAACACACCCTCTCTTTATCTCTCTCTCTCTCTCAAGTAAATCATTCCCACTAGAGTCTAAATATACTCAAGACTCTCCAGTTAGAAAACAGATAAAACACTCTTTTTCCCTTCTTCCATCCACATCTATCCACCTCTTTTCCCTATTATTGCAAAACCTACCAAAACTTCAGCCTATTCTAACTTCTGTCTCCAACCTTTGGCCAAAACAACTCTCGCTCAGGTCACCAGTGACTCTCCTCCCGCTGAAATCTTTCCAGTCCTCATCTCACTTCCCTTCTCAGCAGGATTCAACACCATGGACCTTCATTTCGGAAACACTCTCTCTTGAATTTTGTGAGACAGCATTGTTCTGTGTTTGAACTTCCTAATTCTCTGATTAATCCTCTCTCCTTTAAAGGCTCATTTTTCTTTATCCAGCCTTTGAATGTTAGAGTTCCTTAAGACTCACTCCTAAAGTCCTCTTTTCTTCAACCTGGAACCTCTCTCCAGGTGATCTCATTTATGCCCTTGAGTTCCTTTACACCTCTCCTCAGATAAGCCTGAACTTTATTATATCTCTTCTGATTTCTAAACAATATAAAAACTATTTACCATCTTCATTTATATGCCTCAAATGCACCTAAAAGTCAACATACTCCAAGCTAAATTTGTGATCTGAGTGGATCATAAAAATCACTATATTCCAAACTGAACCTTAAGATGTGTTCGCACCTCAGTGACAACACCAACATCCATCCAGCTGTGCAAGCTAAAGACCAAGAAGTCGTCTTTTCTGCCTCCCTCTCCTTCTTTTCTACCACTCATATCTCATTTATCACCAAAACCTTCTAACTGGTACCCTATATCCACTCTGAACCCCCAAATCTATTCTCCATATTGCAGGCGGAGCACATTTAATCACATCATCTCCTCACCCAAGCACACTAAAATCCTTCAGTGGTTCTTTATTGATTTTACAGAAAAAAATGAAATAAATCTTAAGATGACCGATAAGAGATGACCTATAAGCCGCTGGTTTGGCCCTACTTATGTTTCTGGCTCCATTGCACGGCATGCTTACCATTTTTTTTTTTTTTTTTTAAAGTATGGTGCTTCCTCTTGTTCTCGGCTCTAGGCCTAAGCTGTTTCCTGTCTCTGCAAAGTCCTACTAAAATCCCCCATTGCTCTGTCAACTTCACTCCTCTGGATCACTCAGATTTTGCCTCAGCTACCACTTCTTCAAGGGAGCCTGCCCTGGCTGTTTTGGCCAATTTGCTCAAGCAAGTATGTGCTTTCCAGGGAACTGTTTATTTGGCTGGTTCTTTAATTAAAGTCTATGTTGCATTTGCACCTACTGAATTCTCAGCCTCTGAACAGTACCTTGACACACAGTATGTGCTCAATACGTGTTAGCTGAAGGGATGAATGAATAGGACTGTTTCTCTATAAATATTATGTGAGTAGTTTAAACTTTAAGCAAAACTGTGATTTATTTTTTAACCACAGTGAAAGAGTATCAAGAAAAATACAATTAAATGGCCTGTGTGAGAGGATCTTCTTAAGAGAACCTCTATGAGAATGTTAGACTTTTGCAATTTTAGACTACATTTTTACACATAAAATAAAGCTAATCCCATATTCTCTTTAATGTGTGGTCACTTTTGATATAGTTTGGATGTTTGGCCCCTCCAAATCTCACATTGCAATTCAATCCCCAGTGTTGGAGGTGGGGCCCGGTGGGAGGTGTTTGGGTCCTGGGGGCAGATCCCTCATGAATGGCTTGGTGCCTTTCCTGTGTTAATGAGTGAATTCTGGCTCTATTAGTTCACACAAGAGCTGGATGTTTGAAAGAGCCTGGCACGGTCTCCTCTCTCTCTTCCTCCTGTTCTCACCATGTGACATGCCTGCTCCCCCTTCATGTTTTGTCATGAATGGAGGCTTCCTGAAGCCCTCACCAGAAGCAGATGCTGGCATGATGCTTCTTGTACAGCCTGCGGAACTGCAAGCCAAATAAACCTCTTTTCTTTATGGTCACCCAGCCTCAGGTATTGCCTTTGCAGCAATGCAAAATGAACTAACAAAACTTTCAAACTCAATACCTACAGAGGCTTAAACACTAATTAATTTAAAATAATATAAATCGTTATACCCAGTTGTTCTAAATCATTTCCGTACTCACTCTATTTTGTCAAGTCAACTGATACCATTATTCAATTTTTCATTTGATAGCTATCTCAGAATAGAGTCAAGGAAATATAAACTTCATTTCAGGACAAAAATGACCATTATACAATTTATATAAATCCAAAAAAAGCACATTAATAGCTCTATGAGGCAGGGCTTTAGTTGTAAGCAAAGGAAAGGGACTGTGGTAGACTGAAGCCAAAAAGAAATTTATTGAACATATATTAGATAACTCAGAATTTCCAGGAAGATAGGAGAACAGGCCAAAGGAGGGCAGGCTGGGCATCAGGAAGCAATGTGGTCAAAGTCAGGCCCTGAAACCTCACTGGGGAGGATGCTGCTGCTGCCACCAGGGCACCTGGGGCTTCAGAGGGTGCTGCCACCTGGCAGCACTGATTGGCGGCTGGTGTTGTCCTGGAAGCACGTGTGGCTGCAGCCCCCACCGCCATGGCAGAGTGGACTCTCTATTGTCACAACCCCAGCAGGTCACAAATTCCTGACACAAACTCTAGAGTAGGTATGTCTTACTTATCAAGCCCTTGTCTCTTGCCTATACTCCAGGGGCAAGGAGGCTGACAAGCAGGGATTGGGCATCTTGGGCGTCTAGGATGGAAGGAGAGTTTTCCTTCCCATCAAGATTAAGATGGGGTAGAATTCCCTAATACGGAAGGGAGTTCAGATAGTACATAGCCAAATAAAATAAAATAACAATAGGGGAAGTATTAAATAAATTCTGATTTAAACATGCAAAGAAATATTAAGTGACCATTAAAATATTTTGGAGCAATTATTCGAAGTGAGGTGACACAAGACCAGAAGAATGGGCCCCACATGTACTCGCCATCAAATTGGTACTGACTGATTAACACTATGGTGCTCATAGGGTGGTGGTGTTCACTAGGGATTTGGGGGGTGGAGGGTAGACCCACATCTGAGAGATGTGGTGGGCACTGTGGAGGGGAGGGGCATGCTTGAAAAGTAGCTGGGGAGCGGAATTAGGGGTCTCAACAGGGGAAAGGAAATGTTCTAAAACTGATTTATGTGAATAGCTGTACAACTTGGTAAATTTACTAACAACCATTTAATTGTACACTTAAAATGGAGTAAAGACATGATATGTAAAT